>JACJUY010002214.1:44936-64904 GCA_014220935.1 Platorchestia sp. MABIK
TAAATTTAGGACTAGTGGGTTGTAAATTTAGGACTAGTGGGTTGTAAATTTAGGACTAGTGGGTTGTAAATTTAGGACTTGTGGGTAGTAAATTTAGGACTAGTGGGTTGTAAATTTAGGACTAGTGGGTTGTAAATTTAGGACTAATGAGTTGGGAATTTGGGACTATTGAGTTGTGATCTGCAGCTACAGGGTTGTGAATCAGAACAAATGTATCAGCAACAATACACAAATAAATTTATATTTGCCCAAGATGACTTCTATCAACTATGGAAGTTTATCAAAACTGACAATACACTTCTTGAAAGTTAAGATTGATTATAAGAAAGTTTTAGCCTCCCTTTACCTCAACAAAGATGTTCAAAGAGAGGAAGGATGAAGGCATTATTTAGGATGTAGTTGAGGGAACGTAGAATCTACGCACAAGGTGCACAAAAACAGTATGCTAAGAAAGAAGTCCAAGAAACAAGATGAAAGCTGAAGAAGAAAGTAGTAAGGGCTGAAAAACAAGACAGCAGTGAACTGAAAAAAGTTGGTCAGTAACATAACAAAACACCTATTCTATTTCAACAAAAATAAGGCCTACCTAGCCTTTAGCTCGAGACCTCACATAATTCCCCTGGGAGCGCTAATTCTCATAGATACAACAGTTGTATCCCCTATTAACAGTCTAGAAAGTTCAGAAATGCAACAGTGGTTCGACACTGAAATGTATACAGAGAGCGAACTCTTCAAAACCTTTAAATTATTTCTACGTTCCCGTCAACCAAGTTCAAAAAGTTAAATTATCAAGTGTCATATACTTTCAATACAGAGACCTAAGACGGGAAGTCGTTCTAGTATTAGGAAAATTATTGAAATCATTGTTTGTTTAAACTCCCTGGCTATAACAAGTGCGATGTCAAGGAAGCGAGGAGAAGGGACCATTTAGGATGTACTGTATAAAATAGGGAATCTATGCACAAGGTGTGTCCCCGCGCAGGATACCCTGTGCTTGGAAACAAGTTAAAGAGGAAAGAGAAAGAAAGACATTGAAGAGGTATCGAAGAAGGCGTGAAAACGCAAGGAAACAAGTGGGCGCGAAAAATAGAAGTCCCAAAGGACTAGAGATAGCTGAGGTAACCTAACAGAGTCTAGTATGTTTTTCGAGATTAGTTGTTATAAACGTAAGGAATAACTATTGCATTCACAGATACAATCTTCCTATTTGATCATTTTTTAAATTTTTTTCTGCTCTCATCATGGGTGTTACGACACCCATGTTGATATTATATAAACTGAAGAGCTCTATGTTAACACGTTGCTGCCATACAACCCATCGATGGCTGGTGCTTTAGTTTTTCCTGCTGCGAAACGACCCATCATGGAAAGTTTTATTTGAAAAAATATTAATAATCTTTTAAATTTAATGGTTTTCAATGAACTCAGTTAATGTTTGGCATTTATAAAATTGCTAAAAAATTTTTACTTCAACTCGGAGTTGAATATTGAACTTCAGCCAACGTATCGCAGTCGACGTGTAAAGACATTTTAAAAACCAATTATGATTTTTGTATCATCTTAATTGGAAATGAATTGTTTTTCTTTTTTTTTACCTCGCGGGGTAGCAAGGTAGTTGCGAGGCTCAGAACCAGAAGCTGTGTCTGAGCAGGACATCGCCCTCACAACAAATGGACGCCCCTGATAGAAAAAATGGAATATAAAGTAGAAAGACCACCTAACTATACAGGAGAGCTGCGGGACCTAAATTTTAGTGGAGGTTAAATTCTTTACATTATTCGGAGAGCTAAATAGTATTTCTCCAGCTAGGTCCAATGCTCTGCTATGGAGGAAAGCAGAAAATAAATACAAAAACAGTGTATTTCCAAAAAAATTTCCAAAATTTTACACGTTTGATTGATTGATTATAAGAAAGCATTAGCCTCCCTTTACCACAACAAAGATGTTCAAAGAAAGGAAGGAGGAAGGCCCCATTTAGTATGGAGTTACGGGAACGCGGAATCTATGCACAAGGTGCATAGAAACAGTAAGCTAAGAAAGAAATTCATGAAACAAGAAAAAAGTTGAAGAAGGAAGTAGTAGATGCTGAAAAACATGACAGCAGTGAACTAAAAAAGATGGTCCGTAAAAGAAGCAAAAACCTATTCTATTTCAACAAAAAGAAGGCCTACCTAACTCTCAGCTCGGGTCCTCACACTTTTTCCCCCCTGGGAGTGCTAATTCCCATAGATACAATAGTTGTATCCCCCTGAGGGGTTTACACGTTTCTACGTCAACTCATTGCCCTTTAAAAAAATTTGAAATTAAAGATGTGCTTATACTTAATGGGTGTAAATATCACAATAAGTAAGCTAATGTCTGTGACGTTGGTTGAATCAACTGAGAGTAAAAAATATGTACCATAGTTTGCAATACGTTAGAAAAACAGAAAATACGTACACACTAGTGCCAAACGAAAACATAAACTTTGAGACGTTTAACAAAAACATTTTCATAATCTTCCCATTGACACGCGAGCTTTCACGATTGCACAAAAATGAATTAAATTGGCTCATGAGTTAATTTATACCTTTCTACCCACAAAAAAAGATGTTCCCAAAGATCAAGAAGAAAGGCACCATTTAGTCCTGAACTAAAGAACGGGGAATCCACAGCATGCCCAAGGTGTGTTCTCACACCCTGTGCATAGAGGTTTGTGAATTATGATGAAAATTACTGAAGAAAGTAATAGGTGCTGAAAAAAGACATTACTGAACTGAGAAAAGATGGTCCGTCATGAAACAAAAAAAAAGCATCCTTCTTTAATAATAGGAAAGCCTACCTAAACTGAGAAAAATTTTGTCCCAAAACCGAGACACTTTTGTATATCATGAGCTTATACGACACACTGAAACGTAAGTCAATTTTATTTCACCCAAATATTTCACATTCTCATACTGGTTACTGAGTACACTAATATACAGACACGTCTAAGAATTAGAAGAATAATTAGTGAAGGTATTCGGGTTTTCAAGGGAATTGGACTCCATTCCCAAAATCTAAACACAATTCTGTTTTCTACAAACAATTTTGAGCCATTTGAAATGGGAATATGTAATTGAATTCTCTCAACTACTATAGTATGGGGTCAAAGGAAATACTCTACTGTGTTTCAAAATATTTAGAATAACCGTTTGAGAAAGTTTTGGTCTCCCATAACCACGACAAAGATGTTCCAAGAGAGGAAGGAGGAAGGCACCATTTAGTATGGAGTTGAGGAAACGCGGAATCTATACACAAGGTGCACAGAAACAGTAAGCTAAGAAAGAAGTTTATGAAACAAGAAAAAGTTGAAGAAGAGAGTAGTAGGTGCTGAAAAACAGGACAGCAGTGAATACCTAACCTTTAGCTCGGGTCCTCACAGTCCCCCTGGGAGTGCTAATTCCCATAGATACAACAGTTGTATCCCCCTGAGGGGAACAGTGCTTGTAAAACCAATAGGCTTGCTGCTTTGCAATTTTATCCTAGGCACACAGCACTAG
This sequence comes from Platorchestia sp. MABIK, assembly GCA_014220935.1. Lineage (NCBI taxonomy): Eukaryota > Metazoa > Arthropoda > Malacostraca > Amphipoda > Talitridae > Platorchestia > Platorchestia sp. MABIK. Next base: position 48,458 of record JACJUY010002214.1, read on the forward strand.
TCGGAGTGAAAACACTCACTGTAAAACTAATTTTAAAATATCTCATGCTCAAAGAAAACCGACATGCGTGATTTTCGAGGGCTGAAAAATGGTTGGCTGAAGAACTCACAAGACGCAATATACAACACGCATATCTTTTCAGTAAATAAACATTTACAAACAAATGAATATAAATACTTACACATCAAATAATTCATGAGCATAAGTCAGGAAAATCTCTCACAAGTCCTTGACCCTGAAATGCATTCATTTTTACTTATTCCTTTAAATTTTTTGATGCACGAATTTGTGCCGCACGCGGGACGAGCGATAAATCCCTTTTTGAAACACTGAACAAAAATCTCAAAGTTGTTGAATGAATACCGTTATATTTCTTTGTGTCACAGTGTAATTCAATATTGTATAAATAAGAAAACGCGTGACACCGTCGTTTCGAATTTTTTCCATCCTGGAGAGTTTTTATCTTGGGGAGCTTTTACCTCAGCAAAACATCTCTAACTCAGATAGCTTTTTCCTCCCTTCAGATGAACAATAAAAATTTGCTAAAATTTTATTTGGTAGACAGTGCACGTTCCCGATGTGAGCAAGATGCTTTGCGCAGCAAAAACAACAATTTTTCGATAAAATCAATAAAAATGCATTCCACCCTGAAAATGTAATTGCTGTTTAATATTTTTATACGACTATTTTCACAATTTATCATATTCCCATGACAAACAAAATAAAGGTAAAATTATAAGAACTGTCAAATTTCTCTTAAAAAATTAGTGCAATGAGTCAATATTTGCCCAACGGTAATAGAAAGTGGTTGCTTAGTTCATTTGTAGTCGATTCAGTCTTTGCAAGGAGGACAACTCACAACAGAGATTAAAATTTGACCAATAATAATATTGAAATAAATCCAAATATTTCCAGTCCATTCTTTGCAGTAAGAAAAATTTTTGTTTTTCAACAAGATCCCAGTTATCTAAGAAATTAGGAATATCATCCTTTCTTTGTGTAACCAAACAACGAGCAATGCATCTTCATCTGCAACGCTTATGCGGAGACAAGAGTTCAGAGCAAGATCAAGACTAACTCGAAAAGAGATTCAACAAAAGAGGCTGTCCTACCCAGAGTAGAGTTTTGAAGACCGTTGATAAATTCAAAACACATGGTGCCATTTTGAGTTAGAATATGGTAAATTTAGGATGGTTGAATCTTTAAGAGATCACGAAAACAGAAAGCGTGTTTAGTAATCAGTTCAAAATCCTAAGGCATTCAGAGGACGGAACGGATCCAGTTCGCCCTCACCTAATCAAAATTAATTCGTAGACTGCTTGGTGACCATACTGGTGGTCAATTTTTTGCAATGTAACCGTTGTAGTTTGAGGTGTCATGTAATCGATGATAGCAAGATGCAAAAAAATATGTCGGAAATCATGGCCGTTTTATTGGACAATTTCTAAACAATATAAACAATTTACGTTGACTAAAATGTTTCTAAGGCTATTACAGTGGGCAAAATTGAATATAGCTACTTGTGGGTCCGAATAAATTCAGCGACGTCTAAAGCATTCTATCATCAACGGTATTTCAAGGTGTACAATTATGTTTAACTTAATTTTTTGACTTAGTCGCACACATGATGAATGAATTTGCGCAAAATTTGATTTAATGTTCATATAAATATTTAATATGAACCAAATGAGTTCTTTTCATGGATTAAATGTTCATAAGACACTTGAATAGGAAAAAGGCGGCAAGTGAGGCCATGGTATATTTTAAAGATTAAAAAGTGTAAATATCAAATAGCTTCCATGAATTCGTTCATTCTATCATACATACAAAACATTCCAGAGACCAGCCCCTGCCTCGGTCTATGGAGAATGCCCCAGAATATTAACCGAGGATAGAGATGGTTTTCCAAACGTTTTTCATGATAGAATGAGCCGATTGAGATAAGAAAGAAGGCAAAATAAAATGAAGGCAGTGAGAAATAAAAACTTTAATCTCTCGAGAGTTTGAGTCCGAGTGCACACGGCCTGTCAAAAATGTCTTATTATGTTCGACAAATCACATGACACACGTTCCTATTTCCTAAGCTTGTATCACAGATACGCTCATCACACACTTTCGGCTGGCTTCGGACAGACGGACGCGGCTCTTATTATAGTATAGATTCTTCATCAATTTTATGCCCTAACCACAAACACAATATTGGCGTAAGTCAAGATTTTCAGTATTTTGGGAGTTTTTTATACTCTCCCCTACAGTATTACGTCATCGTTCAAGTAATTTCACACAAGAAGGAATGAGAGCCAAGAAGTGTTTTTCCCCGTGTTTTTTTTTGCATTTAATTTTTTTGCTCTGTAACTGTTCTTTTTTATTTTAAATTAAAGCATTACATACCCAGGGTTTGTGATGGTGTTACACCGGCCATGGGGTATGTGTGTTCTAAAGTTAATAGAATTTTGTTTCATGCATTTCGCCCTTTCTGCTTTCAGGTTTCCATTCAAATTTTGCACAATTCTTAAGGTTCTAAGTGTTATGCACAGCACCTCTTTTCGTCGCTTGCAATCAAGACTAGCTAACCAAAAAATCAGCCGCCAATTGCAATACCTCTCGATATAATGATATAATTATAGACGACACCTTTTTGGCCGTTATGGAACGAACAGAGCTCAACTATTTTGATTTATTTCAAACTTAATAAGGATTAAATGGAGGTTTACTCTTTCGAGATCCAGTTTATATTTGTAATTTTTACCTAGTTATCGATTTGGTCACCAAACCGCATAAAAACCTAAACAGATTCCCACAACTAACGGCGCTGATTTCATGATGTTACTACAGTTATTCGTGGGACCACAAAGTTACTGTTTCACACCGTAAACTAAACTAAATTGAACACGAATAAAGGCAGTTATGGATGTTGTAGTTATAAACCCAGTAGACTCTGACCTTGACCATCAAGTGCATCCTTAGCACTCACCTAGCTCTACAACAGAAGAAGTTGACTTGGCATTGAATAAGCAAGATCTTGTACTGAAACCATTATTGCCTGATACAACGTTGCAATTCACATAATTTAATTTAAATTATCATAAAAACGTTCAAAGATATCACCACGAGCCATAAGCAATTCCTGCTACGATTACGTTTCACAGCTATGATACGAACACCTGACTCTCCAATCTGTACGTTTCTCAGAATAAATATGCACGAGACACCGATTTTCCGCAACAATCGAATATAGGTTGAGAAATTCTAAGAAATTTCCAGCTCCGGGCACTTAGGCGAGCAGAGAGAGAGCGAGGCAGGAAAACAGCAGGTGCAGGAGTCGGCAGGACGGAAAACGGAAACCGGTCACAAACACGGACAATTTTTGCCCTGACCGGTCACTCGTACCATGTAAATTTTTAGTTAAGACGTTGTTCTAAGCGGATCGTTACTGTGACAACAAACTATCGTTAAAACAATAAACCATCATTTAAGGAGGATCATTCGTACTTTTTGCCCAGTAAAGTATTAAATGGTGCATAAACACGCATATCTTTATAATATTAACCTCAATTAATCTACGGTACGGGGGTAATGTGCAAGTGCTTCATATTGTTCCCTACTAAGGTGGATCATTTGTTTTCTGGGTACCAACTTTAAAGGTGTCCCTCACTCAAGTAAAATCTTCAGTTATTGTTGATCATGAGCGTTATTACTAGGTCGCTCAGAGGAAAGTCATACCCATTATTTGTTTACTCTTTCCAGTTTACAGAAAACTTTGAGTATAGACTAAATAAACATTCTACAGCGATGGTTCAAATTTTTACACATTCCATTTTCTCTACGGATCAAGAAAAAGAATTACATAATTAAAGTATACAAGAGAAACATATGCTGAATGGTAGCTAAATATTACCATATATATATGCCACTGAAAGCTCTATTTCCGTTCAAAATAAATATTAACCTTTACTAAATTAACCTCTTTTCATGGCCATAGACAGCATTGTAATAACCATAGGTGCATTGAAGCCTTTTGAATAGTAGGACTCCTTGAAAAAATAAGAATAAATACAAAATGGAAAAATATATCAATGGGATCCATACCATTCTTTGACGAAGTGTTCAAGTGAAGAGCTGATTTAATATCTCCTATTTTCTGTGACTCAACTGACCATTCTCTTTCTCAAGGCTGCTTTTCAAATTGTGATATATTAACATTTGAAAATTGATCGTTTTTCAAAAATTGTATTACAACTAATTCTTGCATGTATAGACTTGTGACTGCCCTGCTCATTTTTCATTAACTATTTAAAAAATTATGTTTTAGAAAAAGTGCTTTTACTTTGAACACAAAGTATTTCTTTGCGACAACCAGTATGTCTTCTAATCAAAACAATTGACAACGCAGGCCTTTTTAAGACACCAGCATTATCTTTCATTCTTTATTGACTAATATAATATTACAATACAATATTGATTTCTTCTTCATATTTTTCGACTTTTGCAGATCATTTCACAATGCTATAAACAGCATATTCCTTCAAAACTACGATTTTACTGGCACTCGTTTGTAATTGGCATCGTACCCGATAAATCGTGAATGTCGTATTTGGTAACAATCAATCGTAACTAATTGATATAAGTCATGGAGTTTGACAACGATTGGTTACGTGACCTCTTCTGTTTTTGATAGTCAAGAATGGTATTGTTAAGTAGTAGTAGTAGTAACATGGGTTCGCTAGCGCTTCAGTTACTTAACTATATCGCACCGAAGGTCACATAATTTAAAAAGTATCAGACTTTTCCAATTTACCACATGAGATGAACATCAATATTTTTTGAACATCAAAATTAAATGAACACCAAGATTATAATTACAACTCAAGATTATAATTGTCTCCCCATTAATATTTTGTACATACTACAGTACAGGCATTGTTAAACCAACTTTATTTATCAAATTCGTAATTTACGCTGACAGCAGCCTTTTTCCTCAATTCTTCCTAATGAAAAATACGATACAATAACAAATAAATAAAAAGTGAACTTGACGCGGTTCTAGCAGTTAGAGCAAGCATACATAGCTGTCAAACTAAAGTTTCTATTCCCTTATAAATCGAACGTTTCTTTTCCGTACATGCGTCAGTCTTGTGGCAATTTGTCGTTTCTCATGCTCGTGAGTATGTATCTATTTTATGGCAACACTATTTTAGGTAGCTTGACTTTTCTTGTTGTTCCAGCTATGTTGCAAATGTTATCGTTAGCATTGTACAACAATCATTCTCATGTTTGTGACTCCAGTGAACTCTTTTGTGCCAGTATTATTAGTGTAGAAAATATCACAAATTTTTGTCTTTATAAAATGTTTCATTCTTCCCGACCTCGTTATTTGGCATACTAGTTGAAACGTGAGAATGAAATATTGTCCCGAATGTCGACCTCATAGTCTTAGGTGCAAAACAATTTAAATATGCCCGTTTTACTCTTAACATTAATCCCTCAGATCACTAGGTCCTATGTTCGTATGCTCAAATTTCAATACAGCTGTGCACTACCGAGCGCGTTTTCAACGATGCGTCACTAGGATTATGTTTTCTTGGTCACTTGTATTTATATCCATTGTCAAAAGCAAATTAACGCAACGAAGGGATTGCAGTTTTGCGTGCATTTCTCTCTATCACGTTTCGACAATTGACATGAGTGTTACGATACCCATGTGTGAATATCAACCAAGTATCTTCATGTTAAGATATTTAAAAAAACAATGATGTTCATTTCATGTTCATCAACTTTGTTGGAAATAAGCTGTTCCTCTATTTATTCCTTTACTATGCAACAACCTTCTTATGCCCATAAAAATAACTCAATGAAAGAATCTGGGCCAAAATAGGCGATTTTAAGCCTCAATAAAGCTGTACGCTGCATTGCATTCTGAGAGTGGTTCCTACGAGTTATTTCCTCTCATTACTGCATATTGCTCAATTTTCGACAAACGTGATGGGGCTTCTTGCACTCGAGTGCGTGTGTACCTGGAAATTCTAAAAAAAAAATATTTATATGAGTTTAACAAAGTTTAATTTCATGAATTAAACTTTGAATGATGGAAATAATAGAGGTATGAACAATACGTATCAGCTCAAACTAGCCATCACGAACATTTGACTAGCAGCCGAAATGAATCCTGCACGTACTAATGTACATATAATTCTAATTCCTGATCTAAATTTTTTCCTCTTCATTCAAGGTGAGTTGACAGAAGACGAACAGTCTACGTATCATACTTTATCGCAATGAAGCGATAGGGAAAAGCCGCCCTTTAAATAAAATTTAGATCTTGTCTCTCATTTGGGTATTGATGGAGCAGGCTTTCAAGAGACAATCGCCTCTTAAATCTTGATGATTCAAATGCTATCAAAATAATAATAAATTGACGACAATGGCAAGGTTACTTTAGATGCGCAGTTCTTCATATACATCCACTTGCAGACGACTTTATATTTTTTTCACTCATATCTACATTAGGTGATGCTTTACAAGTGTTCTAAATAATAATAAACTCATTTAACGCCAGCTTCGGTCATAGACATCTAAATGAAACAAATTTAGACTATTTTCATTCGATGCTCTCGAAGTCACTGAGCTTAGTTGGGCCCACGACTTTACTAACACATTTTTAGGGCAGGAAAACTTTCATATCACAACCTATTTCTATCGAAAAATTCTCGCGCCCCTAGGACTGACCTCCCACCCTGTATTTACCACATGCTGAGTAGCATTTGCACAAAAACTCCAATTCGTAAAATACCTCAGCAACTAGTATAACGGTCACGCAGCTTCAGTTAATCAAGCTGCAACGCAAGAGAATAGAGGACAATAAAAAAGATTTCTGAATAACCCCTTTACTGAGTCATTGTTCTCGCCCAAAGAGCTCAAAGAATAAATAGTATAAAATTAATTCAGATAAGAAGGCCTAAACACACACTCAAATATATACAGCGACGAAAGTCAGCATTTGAACAAGCGTCTCTTCCTCACGGACAACGTGAAAAAAAGACATCGTTTCGAAAACAAGTTTTCCTAAGACTAACCTAACAAATCAATAAAATAAGAATCATGGATACCAATCCCAGAACATTTCGGCGTTAACTACGAAGAACGCGTCAAAAAATGACATGCGACTACGAATTGTAGGGTCTGATCACCCTAAAATACGACGTGGACGTGTAGGTCGCCATACAGACCATGTAATGAATAGGAAAACTAAACCGGGAAATTAGAAGCTAGTGAGCGTTTTATGCTATTTTCTTAGGTGAAAAACTAAGCCTGAAATAATTACCAGAAAGATTTTCAAGGCATCGACGAGGAATTGAAACCGAAATTACCCGTTACATTTTTCACCTTCAGCTCTTACGTTTAATCAGCTAAAAGTTTATTAATCTTTAGATATAAATTTTAAACTTGTTTTGACCTGTTTTGAAAACAAAACAAATGTTCGCTGGACACACTCCTACACCACACAGGGTCTTCACTTGCCATTATCCGTTGTATGGAGAACATACCTCTTCTCACAAAACAATTGGCCTCACACCTATGCGGAACTGTTACTGTGACAACAGGTGACTAACATTCAATGCGGTCATGGGCCGTTGACACAGAAAGGAAATATGATTCAGAAACTCAATTCGCAGGGGCAAGTTTATTCCTTTTTCATAGCAGCTAATTGCTGCAACGCATCTTCATTCTGCTCCTTCTCCGCTGCAAGCTCCTTCAATCGCTCGCTGTTCTTCTCTTTGATGTCCTCGGGTACCTGGACATTAGCATACATTATGACAATATTGATATAGTTAACATTCCGATACTACATCAAGAGGGAGCTATTGTTACATTGTCTCTACAGATGTTATCTAAAAATTTAAAAGTGAAGAATAAAATTTTAAACATTTTAAACGTTTCGGGATAAATCCCATCATCAGCTGAAAAAACACACATGAAAGGAAACTGGATTAGTTATAGAAACCAACGGTTCATGAGACTATAATAAATTAGATGGAAATGCACAGTAGGAAGGAACTAGACATATTATTTAGTGCTGGTCAACCCTTTAAAATATGCAGACTCTAAAATACGTATATCAGTGAAATTTGACCCCTGCCCTATAATTGAAAAATTATTGTTGGAGATAATGTTATCTATTATGAGCAGAATCTTATTTTACTCTGCTCAGGACGATGATTACATTTAACCTATCATGTTTTTAAGTTTATCAAGAAAAAGGTCATTAAGAAGGGAGCCTTAATGGGTGATCTGTTTTACGTACAGGCTTATTTTAACTCTACTCAGGATAATTACTACTTAGAAGTAACTAGGCTAAAACGTTTATTTCACAGATCAGCTATACACTAACTCAAGACACGATTTCGGTTTAAGCCAAATCTAGAAAAAAATTACCTCAACAGCAATGTATCCACTCCTTCCAATGTTCAAAGACAGTGTAGGAGCAATTTTCGAACAATTTACGCCATGGTGACGATACACCAACTGCTTTGTTTTTCTGTCCACTTAGCTACGCCATGCTTTGTTTTTACAGGCTAAAACCCTCGAGTTTAACCATTTTTTGAAAGTAATTAGAGGCCAAAATTTTTCGGCGAGTGAAACCAGCAATTAGTACAGCTTAATTCACAGAATTATTCTCGCTGCTACGACGACGTAAATAGTTTGAAAATGCGGCTCCGAGACAACACCCACCTTAGCGTACGCCTCCTTGGCCATGTCCGCAGAGAGGGTGGTCAGCTTTGCGGTGCATTCCGAGAGCTTCTTGTGCAGCCGCTCCTCGCACTTGCTCAGATCAACCAGCCCCTGCAGTTGAAAATATCGTTATAATCTACATCGACATCAATTTCGCATACGAGAAGAAAATTTCTTCTGAAGATGCTCAGATAAACATGAAATTATTTATAGTTAATACGGATGTTGTCGAAACAAAATTAAGAACATTATAGTTACCCTTGGGCTGTGCTATGCGTTTCTACTGACATGTTCAGTATCATCTTCAAGTGTTCACTGTTTTTTCACTTTTAATGGAGAAAAAACTACAAATATTGACAAAAATGTAGTCATGCGTCATAGTTTGAAAACAGTCTTTTAATTAAAACTTTCTTTTTGAAGACAAGCTTACAGCTTTTACTCTGAATTACGCAGTCTTCTTCCGAGCACAGTGTAGGTTAATCGGACACTTAAATTGCACAACTTCTTCCATAAAACTACAGCGCAAAGTTGATTTTACACCACCACTGTAAAGGAAGCTAGCTAGCACATAAAAGTTTTGTAGTTTTACACAATGCAACACTATACAGGAAGCTAGCTTACACATAGTATTTTATTCCTTGATACACTACACCATAATGTCAAAGAAGTTTAAATCAACATTTCGAGTAACGAAACCATCAGTTTTCACACCCACACCCCAGTTTTCACACCCACACCCCAGTCCCCACCTGCAGCTTGAGCCAGGCAACACAGTCGCCCCCCACTGGAGTAGGCACAGACCCGGAAGGCTGCTCAGTGGTCACCGTAACTTTGGACGCAATGGACAGCGTGGCGATGTCTCTGCTCAGGGCCTCCAGAACGGTCTGCGTCTCCGTGCTATCGCTCATCAGGGACACTGCGGAGATCGGCTCGGCTTTAGTAGAAGTCATGGTATCCTAGACCTTTGCAATTGGTTATTGATTGATACATTTTCAATAGGAATTATGAGGTCCTAGTTCACAAAAACTGGGTATTGAGCATTTGGTTCTTGATAGGAGTTTAAATCCTAGTTCTTAAAACCTGGGGCGCGATTGAAATGTTCTTAATAAGGATCATAAGTCCAGGTTCTTAAAATTAGTGGATTTAATGGTAGGTTTTTAAAAGGAATTCCGTCAACAGTTCTTTGGAATTTTTGAAGTGACGCTGTAAAAATATACTGACACAAGAATAAATATGAACTATGAGCACACAATAGAAGTGCTCGGAAATTATACAACGACGAGGTTGCTGAACTGGCAAGAAAGATAAACACATCTACCCATAAAACAAATTTTCGTTATCTCTTCGAAACAAGGGCTGAGAAGGACGCCCACATAAAATTCCCAATTCACCAGGAGTAACAAAGGAATGCTCTAAACAGACGTTTAAAATACTTCCAAAAAATCACATCACAAACCTAGTCTCCCCCACCAGCAGCAATAACTTGAAAAACAAAGTTATGCAAAACCAACGGTCGTCGACCATGAAATCATAAGGACATTTTCAAGAAGATGGACAATACCCTCAAAATTTGAAACCAGATTTCTAACCATAGGACCACACTTCCTACGGCCCAAAAATAATTTTTATTTTTCGAGAGTGCAATAGTCGTTCCGCAGTCAGCCTACTTTTGCACAATAAATTCGTGGAAGTTCCAGTACTTCCGTAAATTTATGTCAGCTAAAAAATAAGTATCATCGGCGGGCGACTTTGCAAGCGTATCTTGAATACGGCAAACACTAACACTCACCCTTTACACACGGTAGAGGGCAAATACAGGTAAACTTAAAAAAGACATTAAAAACGAGCTTTTGCACTCACGTTCTATCTTGGTCTTGGTAGGAATATCATACTTTGCCTTGGCAGACCGTACTTCATTGATCACCTTCTGGCCCAGCCGGAAGTGTTCCTCTGCCTCCTCGTCAATGAACATCGCGTACTGCAAAACGAACACAAATGAATAGTACACAACATTATAGCTCTTCAATTTCTGCAAACACTGCTACGGTTTGCCTCTCACTTGCATAAACAAAAAATATCCACATACATATAATAATACTTATATGCCCCCTTTGTTAAATGGTTGCTTTCTCCGTCCTTAGTCACGCCCGGAAAACTGAATGCCTAAACACTGCAAAATACCCGTTTTTTATATTTTTTTGATTTGCAATCAATTAAAACGATTGAAATTCATTTCAAAGTTACCCTAAAAAAAGAAGAGGAATTGAAAAAAAAAAATGCATGGACTTGAACAGGTTATTTTAAAGTTTTAACAAATGAATAACAATTCTAGCTTTACAATGCCAAGTATGACGGCGCAGATGCACCAAAAATGACAACGTTCCAGTCGCCTCCCCCAGACAGGACGGACGCCATTTTACGATAAGCTTACCAATCAAACAGGCTTTTCAGTTACAGCTATTGCTTTTTAAACGTCATTACTTAAGAGCAAAAACGAAAGATTTAGTCCGTCTTTATTCATCACTCGCCTCAGCATGGACAAGTGGGCATCCTGCATCTTACTTTAAAGCTCAAAGAATTAGAATGAACAGAAAAACTGGATGAGCTGCTATTCATTTAAACAACGATACTAAGAAAAAAAAATTAAAGCAAACCTAAACCTTTTAAAGCATAGCAGGCGTACAAAGCTCATCTCCCACGTTATTTAGTTTGTCAGCTCCGTATCTGTCCGCATTCTTAACTGAAAGCAATGCAGTCATCAGAGAGCTCGTTTGCTATGTGGACAGCAAGTAACAGTAGCGATCTCGTCACTTCTGTGTATCTAAGTCCAGTGTCTAGTCATGATTCAACACAGACTCGCAAAAATTATTATTAATATCTCGGCAAAAATTCCTCGGCTTGAATCACCTGTCAACAAACATGCTTAACTTACATCATCGTTCAACGGACACTAATAGTTCACATTATTCCTCAACAAGCATCCCACGGCTCTCACAGTTTTAAACGGAATGACCCACACCATTCTCAAAACACATCCAACACCATAAATGGTCCCTAAACCAAATTCCCCAGCTTACATCGCCAGTCTCAGGGTAGGGCGCCACACAGACGGACTCAGGCTGCTTCTGTTCCCCACCAGGCAGTGGCAGTCGCTGGAAGAGTTCCTCCGACAGGAACGGCATCAAGGGTGAGATCAGACGCAGGCCTGTGTGCAGGCACGTCCACAGCACCTGCACGTTAGTATATTCCATTGTTATCGTACCTTTTGTTATCCTCAATGTGACATTCTTAGGCTAAATACGTCCTAATTTAAGATTATTTGCGATGTTCAATGCACAAGTATACTTCAGTTACAAGTACATCTGCCGAGGATATCTTCACCAAGCAAAACAGGATTCCTGTTCAAGCAGACCTGAACAATTTTTTTCATAAGATTGAAACCCGGCAAATGAGCCAAAAAACTCATACACATTGAGAGAGATGACTGACACTTCCTACATGGTATGAATCATACTGCAATTGAAGCAGTAGATCAACGAGGAGATCTTGGTATTACCATCACCTAAGATCTGAAGCATGGCTAACAATTCGAACAAAGCGTTAAACATGGGAGTAAATTTCTAGGCTTCACAGCAAATTAAAACTTGGAATACATGTCAAAGGACATTATTTTACCCTCTATAAGACACTAGTCCGAACACATCTAGAATTCGGAACCAGCTACCAGAAAACCTTTATAGTGGCACGGTAGTGAAAACGTGCAAAAATTGTCGTGGACCATTACTGAGTTGATAATTCTTAACATTCTAAAATACGAGGGTTGACAGGAATAATGAGTCAATTTGATGAGAAAAAACTACACCTGTAATGTAGAAGATATTAGAAACCGCGCTTCTTTAACATGAATCTGCTAGTGCTTGTGCAGGGAAATTAAGGACAGTAAATGTGTTTCTTTGGAGCCTGTGCTCGATTAGTGTCGCAGTACGATACAATGGGAGAACCCAAGACTGAGCTTCTCAGCTCATTTTTGTTACCATATTCTATTCTATTCTAATCTAGCCTGGTTAAGCAACAATGGGTATTATTAGCCTTCAACAGGACACATTGTTTCATGGCTTTATGCAGAACTCCAGCAAACAAGTTACGAGTGTAAAAACTGATTATTTCTCGCGTGAATTAGCATTTCTTAACTAGCACTTTTGGTTAACATCTAGTTTGTGTTTGAAAACTGTACATGGCAGACTCTGGTTGGTTTAATTAAATTGTCATTGGTTAATGAACAAATTTTTTTTGAAACGTCTAAGATTTCAACTGAAACAATAGAAATGATCACAGAAATGATAAGCCCGGTAAACAAACAATGAACGAAAAATTGGAAACAATCACAGTTTGCTCAACTATTCGTATAAAGCACACACTCACACTAATGATAAATGTAAACTAGCAACGAGAAGAGAATGACTACCAAAATAAACAAGCCCAAAATTACTATCAAGGGTAACAAACCTTGTGCATCTCAAACCGAAGTTATGAACTTTCTGTCATAAATATGTTGAAAATTCCCATGATTTCATGAATTGATGTTTGTTACAAAGTCTCACGTGTTAATGTTATCATGACTTAGCCAAATGAGTTTAAGATCCATTTTATGTATTAGAGTTTTAGGCAAGTAAAAATTTCAACAATTAAATTAAAATACTAGGAAAAATTTGTTATGCACGCACATTAGAGTACATAGAGGCAAGCTGCAATCCACGTGGGGGTCGCAGAGATAGAATCGAGCTGAATTGAAAACCTCCAGTGAACCCAAGGTGCAAAAACAACTACATTATGCGCATACTAAATTTTGGCAACACATCTTAACGCCAACTGCACAGCGCACCTGCTGTGCAGCATCTCTGTCAGCACAGGGCTGCCCGTACAGCCTGGGCTTGATGCACTCGAGGTAGGAGTCGCAAATGTTGTACCACCACAGCGAGTAGAGGGCGCTGGTGGCAGACTGGAAATTGAAGTCCTGGAAACCAGCGTTGCAGTCCCGCACTGCCACCGCTAGCTGGCTCAGCATCCATCTGTCCACGATGGTCAGCGACGGCTGTTGAAAGTGAAATTAAGTCGGGATGAAACATATACACTAGACTGAAAGCTATACCCTTTCTTACATCATGCAGTGATGTGAGGTTATTTCCTATCAATAACGAGAGAAATATAAATTACATGAATTGTATTTCAAGGATTTCGATAATGCTTCAAATCAAGACGTAGATAATTAGCGCTTCCAGCGAATTAGGAATAAGTAACTAGTTCACAACGCTGGCCACAAATGTGATTGAAACAAAACGTTGCATGCGAAATACCACGTACTGCTCTAAGAAAAAATGATCACAAATACAATTTGTGACCACCGATAAAACATCTGCTGCTCCACTGCACAGAATACACAACTGAACTGTTATTGGTAGCTATTCTTTGCCCAAACTGAATAAGTCAAACCTATAAGGCAAAACAAACTGAATATAAAACTTATTAAAACCCTTGAAAAATTAACTAGAAAAATTTTCGACAAAGTGAAAATACTAGTAGCATAACAGATGATCAGAATTTCATTTGAAAAAAATACAATAATAATAAAGTCATGTTACAACAAAAACGTACCATTGAGTTTTTAAAAAAATCCAACGAAAATAGTAAAATTAGACTAAACGTTAGTTTAAACAATCTTAACTACGCAAATAAGTTCCCAAGCAAGGAAAGAGGAAAGCATCATTTAGTGTGGAAATAAGGGAGAGAGGAATCTATTGCAAAGCGCATTCCCACGCACAATTCCATGCGTGTAGAAGCAGTGAGATTGAAGGCAGTGCATGAAACAAGATAAAAGTTGAATGAAACGTAATAGGTATTAGAAAAAACAGTAAACTGAAAAATGAGAGTCAGTAACAAAAATTATCCGGCATTGTAAGTTAGTCTTTGCCTTCCTCACCAGAACAGGTATTTTCAACAGAGGAAGGATGAAGGCACTATCAATTAGATTAAAAGGAATATGAAACAATATAAAAGTTGAAGAAGAAAATAATAGGCACTGAAAAAAAGACAGTAGAGATGAAAAAAATTATCAATAACAAAGAAAAGTAAAACCATTCCGATTAAGCTACCTAACCTTCACCAAAGAACCTCATATCTTCCCTTAAGAGAGCTTATTCCCTTAGATACAATTAACTGAATCCTTCTCAGAGAGCAGAAACGATGTTTATGAAATAATCACTATTGTTACTAGAGCTTGCTTGTTAAATTGAAACCTAGAAGCCAAACTCCACTTGAAATGTAAATCATTAGGCTTGGTGTCTGTATTTATGGCTTTGAGTGTGTGCTCACATATAATTGCTGTAGTCGGAAACAATTTTTCAACTGATCGGTAAAATATCAATGTTTACATTACCACACTTAAATGAAGTACCTAATCATTCGGATCAACATGCAAATAATTGTAAAAAAAAATTAGCATTTTGCTAAAACACCTTAATATTGACGATGATAGAAAAAACGTGTTTGTTCAGCTAAAATGAAACTTTCATACAAAGTAAAAACCGTATTTGCAAAAAATAAAAATCTTCGCATGAAGCTAAAGCAGCATTCAAACGAAATGCACAGAAATAATTTATTTCACAAGAATCATAAATCAAAAACTCGGGAGCATCTCACGCAAGTCTCTTACATGCTCAAGCCATGCTTAGCTTTTCAAAGAAACTACTCAATGGCTCTTATCTAACATTACAGATGCTGAAGACGACAAAGAATACAGTTATTAGCGAAAATTTGTCCCAACGAGATCGCGTTTAAATGCAGTACGTTGTCCATAACAGTGAGAAAAATTAAAATCATCAGGATTGATCTACTTGAATGCTGTAACAAAATACTTTTGAATCAAAATTAAGAAAGAAATGGTTAGCTTACAAAAAAAAATAAATGATTGTTGCGTTGCTAGTACAAGGCAGCACACCACTGTTAGAAGGTAAAATAGTAAATAACGAAGCAGCTTGTGAGCTCTCTACTTGAAATTTATTGACAAAGCAACTAAGGGGGGAAAACTTAAAAAAATAATAAATGAATATCAAGACCGAGTGATGAACGCATTTTGGTCGATCAACGCAACATAAGAAAGCGAACATAAAATCTGCTCGTCAACCAACACACAGAAGCATTAGTGTAGCAAGTGGAGGCATTCGGACGAATGGAGGGAGGGAGAAGCATGCGTGCTACAACTCGCCGTCCCTCACCTGGCCTACGGCGGCTTTTTCCTCACAC
The DNA here is from genome assembly GCA_014220935.1 of Platorchestia sp. MABIK. NCBI lineage: Eukaryota > Metazoa > Arthropoda > Malacostraca > Amphipoda > Talitridae > Platorchestia > Platorchestia sp. MABIK. Next base: position 64,487 of record JACJUY010002214.1, read on the forward strand.
TGCATATCTCCGTTGGTCAATTGAATGTTTCGCGGCAGAACATCTCTACAGCAGGCAGCAGGCATTGCGGACGGGAATTTTCTTCTTTCCTTCAGTGAGTAGCTATCTATGTGTCTCATCCACCGCGCTAAATGAGGCGTGTCTGGGTTTTCAGGTAATCGAGAACATACGACTTGAAATAATCTGACGTCCACCTGAGAAGGCTGGTGTCCTCCCATGTAGCTCGAGTGTGACAAGTGATTATCTATGAGACGCAAGCAAGAAGAACAATCGGTCGATCCGGAATTGGTAGAAGAGGCGAGAGGGCAGTTGCAGGTTGTCGAGTCGGAAGAAGACTTCCTGCGTTGGTCCATGACCTAGAGTGGAGGTGGTATTGGAGATACAACTTAGCCAACTCACATGCAGGGCACCAAAGTAA
>JACJUY010002214.1:92468-113364 GCA_014220935.1 Platorchestia sp. MABIK
GGTTGGACGTCTATTCAAGTACGATTCCTTACGCACAAAGCCCAATGAGTTTCTCCTCTCCATACATTCCTCAGAGCATGGCTGATTTTGTACAATTCATCGGAGAAATTTTGTCTGGGTCAACTACTGCTCATCTGATTTTGGGAAGCAAGCTCTGTCAATATCAGGCCTCTTATTGTGAAACTTAACTAACACAGAGTATAAAAATCTCTCAAACGATGAAAGAATTCAAGATTAAAATAGTACGCCACTTTGCGTCTCAACAATTACTGTGTGCTGCAGTACATATTAAAAGAGCAGGTATGGAATATTGCATTTTCTCTCATTACTCTGCATTGCTAATTTTTATCGAAAGTTTTGATAAGATGCGTATGTTACAAGTTCTCTTATATGCCAGTACGTATTGTAATATATGTCAGGTCGTATCATAAGTTCTGTCCGTTTTTTACTAGTTTGATAGGGGGAAGAAAAATATATCAAGTCACACTAGTTTATTCAACAACATATTCTCCATCGTTAGTAACAACTTCTGACCACCAACTGACCAATTTTTTAATACATCGTTCATAGAAATCGTTGGTTTTTAAATCAAAAAGGCATGCAATTCCTTTTCAATATTTTTTTGTACCTGAAAGTTTTCCTCTTAAATGACTGTCTAGACTCCTAAAGAGATGAAAGTTTGAAAGTGCAATTTCTGGAGAATAGGGCGGATGCATCAATGTTTCCCATTTCAGTGTTTCAATTGTGTCCAAACTCATTCGTGCTGTACGCGGACGCGCATTGTCGTGCTGAAGGATGACGCCCTTATTTCGATTGACCAAAGCTGGGCGCTTCTTTTTTAAAGCGGTATTTAGTCTTTGCAGCTACTGACAATACAGTTATGCAGGACTGTTTGGTTGTTTTGGAGAAGCTCATATTAATAATTCCTCTCATATTCCACCAAACACACAGCAAAACCTTTTTCGGTGGAATCCTGTTTTTGGTTGTGATTGTGGTCTTGCATACTATTGATGTTGACGTTTAATATTGCTGTACATAATCCACTTTTCGTCTCCGGTAACAAACCTATCCTAAAGATGTGTTTGCAATTGACGGGATTGCAAAGATGCGCAGGCATGTGTGTTCGGTTGAGGGCTTCATTTACAAAATGATTGAATATCGACAAGTATTTCACTGCAAAGTGTGTAGAAGACCGCAATGAACTGATTACCTCGCGGAATAGATCACAAATTTATACCTTTCTCGGTAATACAAGTTCAAACTTGTCGCCTCATGAAAACGTCCAGGATTTATGGGACACGGCAGCTAATACAAACTGACCAAACCGGTGACTTTTCCTCTTCCTTTAGATGTCATATTTTCTCTATTCTCTATCAACTTGTTACGTTACTCTAGATATCTCGTCGTTATATTGTTATTGTTAAGCCCATGTGTAATATTGTGATTGTTAGCCCATGTCTATGGTAATATAAATGAAGATTTATATATAATCGAATTTGCTTTCTCCTCATGAAAGGTAAATTAGTAACTTTATATGAAGGGTGCTGTGAGACTTCGACTTGAACTGCAAATTTTCTCGATCTTCGACTTTTTCAAAACTCATTCAACTTTAAGTTTCACTGGTCACTCACTGTCTCTCGACTGATAGCAATCATCGATCTAGAAATTCACTTGAAATCATGTAATTGCTGAATGTTTTCCTATATTTTTGACACCTATAGTTATTTGACGGTGTACAATTAATATCAGAGTGCAAGTCGACCCCATCACTGCACTAAAATTAGCCTTGAGATGCGGGCTCAATAGCGCAAATGATTTTGTTTCAAAATATTATTCGTAGAGTTTAATGTTCTTGTTAGCCTCGTGTAGCAATTCCTCGTTTTTGATGCTCGGGAGTATATTATGACGCTATTATTTAGGTGTTCAATTTCACGAATTGCTCTATTTGGGTTGTAAAATGTTTCGGTTAGCGATATGCAACAATTCTTTTCGCGTTTCTGATTTCGGTGAATATTTTTTCTGCCAACGTTACCTTTGTTTGAAATATTATAAATTTGTGGTGCATTGAAACATTTTTTTTCGAGCAAGTGCGTGAGCACCAAAAAGATAGTCCCGAATTTCTATCAAATCGACCTTAGAGTCTTAGGCACAGAATTATTTACATCCATCCATTTCATATGCAACATTATTCCTGACGTCGCAAAAGCCTAAACTCAAATTTCAAAGTGAGCGGGCACTAACAAAAGCGTTTTTCATCAATGTGTCACTGACATTATTTATACATTCATTTTTTGACTCGTATTCTTATGCATTATCAAACTTAGAAAAACTTAACGAAGGGACCGTATTTTCCTGTGTCTCTCTCAATCTTTTTAACGATAACTATCATGAGTATTATGATTTGGTATTGACACCCTTGAATGTTTATCAACTAGGAATTCTTACAAGAGAATTTAAGCCCGATGACATTTTTGTACCATCTCTATTTGAAATAAATTATCAATTTTTTTTAGTTTGGGGTACTGAATAATTTACTTCCACCCAATACACTTTTAAAATAATTTTTTGATATTATAGAAGCCAAAGTTCATATGTTAATATAAATGGAGACTGTTAAAATTGTTTTCCATCAATGTGCCACTCTCTTTGTGTTTTTTATTATTTCATGTAGCTATAAGCATTATAAAACAAATGATAACTTGAACGTTGAAGCGCATTTTTACGTTTTTCCTCATTCATTTTCACAAATTGAGATGGGCTGTGAGGATACCTATGTAGGCTTACCAACTCAAGACTAGTATGTTCAGTCACTTAAAAAAAAAAGTTATGCATCTTATGTATCAACTTTATGGAAATAAACTGATTTTTCTTTTTGTGAGATTTCACATCCTTGTTCACCCCCTTCCGAATTAACCTCTACATCCTAATATTACTTCCTACGGAAATTCCGAGCCAAAATTGAGAGGCGGAACTTCAAGAATGTGAGCAAGGACGCACGAACTGTTGATCATGCTCATGAAGGCTTCCATGAGGAAGTTTTCATTTTTCGGATAGGAATGTAATTTTAGATTGATTGGTGTACTCCTCAATGGACAAAAATAGAGTGGGCAGAAGAATTTTTCTAGGGTCAAAACCTAGTGCTACAGCTATTTAGATTCGTAAAATAATGATTGAAGATCATTCAGCTTTCCCTCACTTGCAAGACGATATCCCATGCATAAGAACTATAGAACGCACACAAATCAATCGAAGTCATGCACATTTCAAGGTCTATTGTCCCTATGCTGTTACTCGTTTTTGTGTAACATATGTACCTGCTCCCATGTGATATAGTGTCTCAACAAACATATTATGTCGAATAAGAACCTTTTTCTGAAAAGTCTCTCGACGTAGTCATCCAAAATCTGCCTCAATTCAATTTTTAGGGGCTCTCAACAAAAAACTTGCTTAAAAGGTTTTTTAATTCTCCGAAATAAACTTTGCTCACTGAAGCAGACATGTGTTTCTTCCATCATCATGCACACAAGTAGATGTGGTAGCTACTCTCAACTTAAGTACTCAATACTTTATTATTTACAGGTTTTGTCCCTATTTTATTCAGAACGGATAAATAAGCTGCAGAAAAAATGATAATTTAATCGACAGTTGAGACTGCTCTCACATAGTCTTTCCTTTGTAAGATCTGAGAGAGCCTTTCTCTTTCCTAAGAAGCAACTTAGGAAAGGTAGCAAATAGAATAAAAAACCGCTAAAAACAACAGTGCGAACGGAATAATATTGATTTTTTGTACTTCAGAAAATTCTCAAGTTCACTTTGCAAAGGACTGTTTAGACGATGGATTAATTTGTTAGATCACGTATAGAAATTTTCCTTTTTAATGTAAAATTTGGAAAGCTTGGTCGACACGTAGGAAGCTTTTAGTTGCTTCCAGCGCGTCAACAAATGCAAGTAGAGTTATTGAGATCTGGTCCTCACAAATTTGCTTTTAAGTATTTAAAAAGAAATCTTCATCGTTAATAAGTCACGTTCCAAAAAAATTTGCTGTCGATTAAAGACTTATCATGAATCAATTTCACTAAACATTTCTCTACCGAGTGGTTGAAAATGATCGAAAATATCAACTATAAGTTAGGTTTTCATTGATTTTACCTTTATTTCAAATTAGATGATTGAGGAAAGTTAAGGTGGCGGCCGTAGTCACTGATCCTTTCCTTTTATTTTGCATAAAATGTTTTCCTCAGCGCATTCCGTAACTTTCAGGTGAAGCTATAGACAGCAAAATTGATCTCACTGGTAATTCAAGAATTATGTGTATCATTGGCATCCGAAATATCAGAGTTTTTTTTGGAAACCGTGTCAGGCTTAGCTGCAAATTCTTGTCAAAAACTGCCTTCGCATCGATACTTGTGGCGTAAGTTTTAGAGAAGAAAGAAAGAAAGACAACCGTTGATGTCCAAAGAAGTTAGGCATAACACATGAGATGTATTTCACATTGGATTTTAATTTTTTTATATAAAGGTCTCTAATTGATAGACAGCCATACGAGGCGTATTATAGCCGTGTCGGGGGCTATATGTGTTATTGAGAGAAACAGTCGGTAGGTACACTTTCTATTCATCTCATGCTATAGGAAACCCTTTTGGCTTAGGCATTTATCTTTTGCTTAAAAAGCTGTGTGAAAAACGTTAGCTCGTGATACTTCTGGAAAAATGAAGCTAGTCGAATTGTGAGGAAAGTACGTGCTGTGGCACATCAGTGAAAATACGAAGCAGCACATTAATCAATGCCGAATTTGAACAAAATGTTATAGACGTTAAGGTATTTACACAATAAGACGACTCTGCCGTTAGGTTAACAAATTAAGCATATTTTACGTAAAACGATGAATTCTCCCTGTTTCGCATAGACGGTCGTCGGGGCAGGCACGGGAAATCCTAGCAACTCCCCATGTCGAAGAAGTAGCGGACATATAAAAGCTGCCGGACTGCCAGTCGAGTTCAGATGGCGTCGAGTTGGGTGTAAGGGAGTGTCTGACGGTGGTGCGGGTTTTCAAACAATTTTCGGTTTCAGCGTTATGTCTGCGTTGCTTGTGAAATTTAACTCCAAATAACTGTGAGCATTTTATATGTTCTATTCACAACTGCCCTCAATCAGCTGACAGATTTTTTTTCTCATACTTAGGTACTTGATTTGAAGCTATTCGTCTAAAAAGAAGACGATTTTGAACAACCAGGCCCAACATGAAGTGAGTATAATGTCTTGAAACACTACTGGCCGTGTGAGCTGTGCTAATATTTTCAAGGTTACTGCTTTATCGTATCAACAATTTATAACTTAGCCTTCATTTCGCTGATTTTTTTTTACTATGTCTGAAATTAAGGTTTGTATATTAGTTCTCCTGCACTATATTTTTGTGAGTACGAGCTGCAGTTATTTTACTTTTCTTCCGATTTTAGTCGAATTTAATTCTTCTAGCACAGTGGGGTGAGAATTCTGATGCAATCAAGCTCTGCTTTAAATTTCAAGTTTGAAATTAATAATACTCGACATTGCACCGTGAAGCCTCAATGATCGTCACATTGCAGTGTTTCGAACCTTATGTTGCTGCACGAACACACGTGCAGGCATGCGTTGAGATCTTCGCCCGTTTCTCACTTGATAGAGCTCGGTTGAGTGCCTGAATCCTTGTTGCTGGAGTGCCTGCGTAGTCTTCCAGCTTCCCGATACGTTTTTTGGACCAGAAACCAGTTACGCAGGACTGAACTGTCAGGTTTGGGTATCTGTGTTTCACGCTGCATTGAGTCAGAATGCCTCTACGCAAAGTACAACTTTTCAAACAAAATGGAAACAAGTTTAAAAACTAAAACATTAGTCGCACTTTCAATACTTGTTGTACAAAAGTTAGGCCCTGAGTTTTTTTTTGCCAATTCTGGGGAAGCGATTGACTGCAAATTTTTTGTCGCCACAAGATGTTGATTAAAAAATGCCTCTAAATTTTCAAACGTATGATAGAGCTATCTTCCTCTCGGGGCCGTAATACACTGAAAAATATGGTACTGTTGACCCTGAAAAACTGATATAGGGCCTAGGTATGATTATAACCAGATGAATTTTCTTATCTTTAAATTACGACGATTAGCGGAAATAGCTCATTAAGTTTAGTAACTTTGATTTTTTCAAATGTCGGCGTCATTTTTTCCCCACGGAGAAATGCTACTTATTTAGATAGATTTTCGTAACGGAACCGTTTAGTGCTTGTCTCATTTTTTTATAATTCAATTTTGTGTTAAGGTAACTTTTGTGTGAAATTTATTTCGTCGATATTGAGTTTAATGCGCTCACGGAATTTAAAAATTTAGTTACCAAGAATCAATGAAGGAGCACATTTAAAAACATTTTACATAAATGACATTTTGCTCGCTGATGCATCATTTCCGAGAGATAACATGAATTACGTTCATGTAAGAAAAACATTATATAGTCTGCTGCGTCGCCAGTGCATTGTTGGAACACGCGCAGTATTCCAACAATGCATTGTTGGCGGAAACCATCAGTGTCTGTATAGCTAAGTTAAGTTACGGTAAATGTGAAGGAGAGGACGATAATCGATTTTCCACTTTTCGCTGCCTAAACATAGATAATTAGAACGAAATTAATTTTTTTATGCACTTTCGGCGGCAAATGAGTATTTTACGAGTTATAGCGGTAAATTAGTGACCGCAACTCAGTGTTTGAAGCGTGAAGTAATTCATCGAGCGCGTCGGATTGCAACACTACAATGGACTCTCCCTTCAGACGTGCTCGAATGATCAAGCGCACTCCCGCCATCTAAGATGAAAGTTAACATACCGCTATAACTCGTTATTTTCAATTGATAATTTCTATTGTGTTATAAACTAAACGATCCTAGAAGTAGGTTCAGGTTCCGCGGGGTCGGCAAATAATAAATTACGAAGTACCCAAACACACTCGTAACCGCTCAATCGCGCAACAACTAAACCTACCGCTCAAACTCTTGAAATACTCATTTGCCGCAAAAAGTGTACAGAAGAAAAATAGTTTATTTCGATGTTATTACTGTGGTTCAAGCAACAAAATTCGAAAATCGATTAGTAGCTGTTTATTCGAGCGCATTCGTCATCAAAGACGAAAATTAACACACCGCTCTAACTCGTTAAATACTCATTTCCCTCAAAAAGTGCATAGAAGAAAAGTTGTCTATTTAGATCTAATTAATCATGTTTAGGCAGCGAAAATTAGAAAATCGATTATTGTCCCCTCCTTCACCAATAAGTTACTTTTGGTTTATTTAGGTTAGTTTAGGCTAGTTTACTCAACTAACCTAACGTTACCTAGCCTAATCTAACTTATCACGTCAATACCATATTACAGCATATTTATGTGTCCGTTTCTTCACTGTTATTTACGACGTTCCCATAACTTCAAAGTTTAATGAGTCGAAAATTACGCATCAGCGAGCATAATGTCATTTGTGTAAAATGATCGGTAAATGTGTAGCGTTTGGTAGTAATCGATTTTCCAGTTTTCGGTGCCTTAACATAGTTAATTAGATCTAAATAAACAATTTTTCTTCTATGTACTTTCCGTCGCAAATGAGTATTTAACGAGTTATAGCGGTAGGTTTAGTTTTGTCTTTGATGACGAATGCGCTCGATTAAACAGCTACTCATCTATTTTGAAATTTTTGTTGCTTCAATGACGGTAATAACATCAAAATAAACTACTTTTCCTCTGTACACTTTTTGCGGCAAATGAGTATTTTACGAGTTAGAGCGGCAGGTTTTATTTTTTGCGCGATTGAGCTGTTAAAGTACGTTCAAGTACTTTGTAATTTATTATTTGCCGGCCCCGCGGAGCCTGAACCGACTTCTAGGATCTTTTAGTTAATAACACAATAGAAATTATCACCAAAAAATAACGAGTTATAGCAGTATGTAAACTTTCGTCTTAGATGGCGGGAACGCGCTCGATCATTCGAGCGCGTTGGAAGCGAGCGTCCATTGCAGTGTTGCCATACGACGACGCACGATGAATTACTTTCCGCTTCAAACATCAGAGTTGCGGTAACTAATTTACCTCTATAACTCGTAAAATACTCATTTCCGACGGAAAGTGCATAGAAGAAAACTTGTTTATTTCAATCTAATTAACTATGTTTAGGCACCGAAAAATAGAAAATCGATTACTACCAAACGCTACACATTACCAAATGTTCTTAAATGTGTTCCTCTATTGATTCTTTGGAACAGAATTTTTAATTTCCGTGAGCGTATTAAACTCAATATCGACCATTAATTTAGGGTAAATAAACTGTAAAATAGACACGAAATTTGCAGTCACTGTGTAATGATCAGTTACCCTTCACAAAATCTGAGTAGGGATAGACACCACGCGAGCGAATCAACTATTTTTCAGTGTAGACTAATTTATTTGTCATCTATCCTACTTTATTCTGCCACGCTACAGGATTTTAATAAGTTAACCGCCGTGTGAGCCACCGCGGGTTCGCGGAGGGAATTTTCATGTGCTGCTGACCGATGAGGTGCCACAAACTCAATTTTTACATTTGCCTAATCAAAGCTAAATGAATGCATAATCTGGTTAATGTTTGCTATTTTTAAAATTGCTTGCTAAAATTGATTTTAAATTTGAGTTGAATATTGGTCTGTAGTTCAACCCATGGCGTGTTAACGTGTTAATAAATAGCTAGTCGGATTCTCTGTTAGTGTCCCCTCAGGGAGATACAACTCTTGGATCTATAGGAATTAGCACTCCACGGGGGAAAACGTGCGAGGGCCCGAGCTGAGAGTTAGGTAGGCCTTCTTTTTGTTGAAAATATAATGTTTTTTGCTATGTTAAGGACTGCCCTTTTCGGTTCACTGCTGTACTGTTTTTCAGCACCTACTTTCTTTTTCAACTGTTATCTTGTTTCATAAACTTCTTTCCTAACTCACTGTTTCTATGCTTCTTCTGCATGGATTCTGCATTCCCTAATATCCATACTAAATGGTGCATTCCTCCTTCCTCTCTTCGATGCGCTCTTTTTTGTAGCGGTTAGGGAGGCTTAAACTAACCTATAACCTAATCTCTGTTAGTGTTCTTGAGACTCGCGTTACTTTTTTAACAGAACTCGGCGAGCAATCACGTTTAAAAAATTAATTGTATAACCTATTTCATTATATTGGGGAAGTACCTTTTCATAAGAATCCTGCACGAAATCCTATGCTTTGAGTTAATTGCATGTATTTTTTTATACTTGACGTGTAAGACTTTTCCCCTCAATAGATTATTGAAGACGATGAGCGTATCCTGGATACTGAGACCACTGAGATTCTCAAAAACTACACAAGTACATGAAGACTGATCCCCAGCGCTACAAATGAACAAGAATGTGGGGAAATGTATTGAGCACAGAAACCTGAATTGTGGAGATCCCTAAGTCGCTGGATAGTTGAGTGTGTGTGCCAGAAGACTGCATAATGTACAGTTGATTAGTATTCTCTGCATGTAACGCACACTGATGTCAGAGGCCATACTCACAAATGCCTTGAGCTTCACAATTCTTTGTTCGTAAATGACGCTTCCGATAAAGACGTCTTATAGCAAAAGCAAGGTTTTACTCGTTGAGCTCATGGTTCTGTGTAGAAAATCTTGGAATATTTTTTCAAAAGTTTGTGCTGAATATTTGCTATAAAACTTTGTGCTATAACATTACAAATGGTAAACAGATTTTGTTAATTTAAAATGAATGATATATCAAAGTTTTCTACCAGTGTATCAAGTCTTCCGACAGTCTCAACATAATGCCCAAAAAATTCAAAAAATCTACCCATCAAAATGAATCGCTGCGCGATGGAACAACAGGCAAAAATAGTGGAACTTAACATCTGATGTAATGGTTCGGGTGCTGCAGTTCAGAGGAATTACAGCAATATTGATAGTATTGAAAGAAGTCCATCAAAGAACTGCATAAAAAAATGGCATTGGAATTTAGAGAAACTGGGACAACAGCAGACAGACAACATTGTGGCAGGCCAAGGACCATACTAGCTGATGCTTCAATTTAGTTTGTTGCCACGTTTGTTGCTGATCGGCCCAAAACGTCAACTAAACTGTGAAATTTCCTCTTTCATTCTGAACTAACCAAATCTCTTTACCATTTTTACTTCTAGAGCTATGAATTTAAAAACGTGCCTTACTCATGCGTCACCCTACATATGTCAATTTGGTGAAACTTGACTTCGTGTGACCGATACCGTCAAATTGTCGAGTCTTCTACTTGGAAATTTTTTGCGTGAAAGAATTTGCTTCCAGTTGCTCCTGCATATTGCCGTCACGTAGTAATTTACTGAGATTGTAACCTCAGTCTAAGTAGAGTAATATTCCCTCACCAAGAAAGATTTACCAACCGCTTGCATTATTCACGCGCTAGTGAACACAGCCCGTCAAAAATGACGGGATTCGTTATTTTTCTTGAACAAATTAAATATATTTGTTATATACAACAAATTAAATAAATGTATATACCAATTAAATACATATATATACTAATTAAATAAAATGAAATTAAAAATATCTTCGCGATTAAAGTATTCTGGTACTTGTGCACTGGTGAAACTCGTATTACAGAGACGGTGTCATTGAAAATCATTAAGAGCTCGACAGAGAGACGGCCTAAACAAACAAGAGCTGCGTATTGTATTGGTTTTATTGAGTGATAATGAATGTTGTGTTGAGCAACGAAGCGCAGGTGGGATCGATTTACGATAGCTCGTTAGCGTAGATGACAAAGATTGTTGTATCGAAGCCTATGTCCTAGAATCTAGGACATTGGCTTATTTATTACATATAGCACACGCCAATGAAATATCCACGACCTAGATATTAAAATATCTAGGCCTGAAGATATTAAATTTAACCCTGCCTAAAGATATTAAATATCTAGGTCCTAGATATTTAAGCCCATACGTGTGCTATGTGTGTACGAGGTATGGTGCAGTGACGAATTAAACTTACCGTGTTAAGTTAATTAAAGAAAGGAAGTTCAACTGTCCGGCAGGCCCTTCCTGCCGCAGGCCTGTACGAAGGTCGCACGCACTGGGCCGTACTCGAAAGTTGCTCCTGGGCTTATCAATGCAACTTTATGCCGAATTTCAATTTTACTTCCCATTAAACTTTCATATTGATTTACCAATGTTTGTTATTCTGTCTGTTATGTATTTTTAGTAGTCTTGTAACCTATACCTAGTTCATTGAAACAAAAATCGTGCTTTTTCAGAAATCTCTGATTGCTGCTGTTCATTCACGTTGATGCTGGCCACTCTTTATTAAATCATTATTGACAATTGTGATATTATTGATATGTTAAAAAACAGTGTCTTTATTGATAGCCGTTATGTACTTATGAAAGCACATTTTTTTCATTTGCCTTCACACCTTTTTTTATTAGGATAAATTTGAAATTTGATTTAATAAATTTCTAATAGTTGATAAATATTTAAAATAGATTGAAATAAATATTGAAATGAACATGGTACTTCCTGCCTCAGTTCAAAGGGCTTGATGAGAGTATATGTGATACATGTTTCTTTCCTACGTCCTAGTGCAAAAATATTTAAATCACGACCAACATCAGCATAGATACATTGTTTGTGTACGTCTGTATTATTAATGCAAGGAAAATTCGAGAGGTATTTAAAGTCTGTCACGGATGCACAAATCACTCGGTTTTGGTTGTTAAAGGGTCGGAGATATAATGCTACCTTGTTTAATTACCAACTTCATTAAATGATTGAGTTAAGGCATTTCTGGATGCCTTTTTATTTGACGATGTGAACACTAGATTTCTATCTTGAAAATGAAGACCAAAATATCAAAACCCAGTGTGGAGAGGCGAGAAATGATGATTATTTAACATTATCTGAGACACATGTTAGAAGCGTTGAAAGAATGCAAAAGGAAAACTTGGTTCGAACCGCTGTGTTTCCCCACTTGTGAGACAGCGAAGCAAACGTACACCTTCTCTGATAAGCTCAAGCTTTAGTGAGCTTCGGGTTTTTGTGTCCATAATTGCGTGTTGAGTTGTTGCCTTTCAACTGTCATCATTTTAATTTAATGGCAACTTAATGATTCACGAACTTTTTTCCCCAATTTCAGTGATTATTTTTAAAGATCGGGTTCAGAGGTTGAAGTAGAACAAGGGCTTTAGATTCGGTGAGAACTATAATGGATTAGCATTATTCAGGTTTTCATGGTCAAGGATCGGGGTTATGGGTTAAGCTTGAGGATTTAGGGTTAAGGAGAATTATACGTTTATGCTTAACGGTCTTAGGGTTCAGTAAACAGAGCTAAGTATTGGTTTGGAATTGCGGCTTCAATATGAATTTTAATTCAAGATTGAGGGTTACAACAAGTTGGGAGGTTTGCGATAGTGTTTTGAGTTCAATATTAGACTTTGACGGTTAATGTTAGGTATGCATGGTGTGTGGAGAGCTTAAAAACGTTTAAATATTAAACAAGAGTATCTGTTGATATCATTGGCTAAGACATTGGCATAGGTACCTCTCATTAAGCTCGAATAGTTACAAATTTCTTGATATTCCAGCACATTTATGAAAGGCTAGTAAGTACTAAATGGTGGAATCGTGTCTGAAAATAAATTCGTTTCTGTTGCGTTGATTTGTAACTGGATAGATTTTGAGTGGTCTTTCATCACTTCAGCTGTCAACACTGACAGGCTTTCAGAAACTGGTTTGCGGTGTTTTCATTTCTCACTTAATGTCTTCTTTGGTACGACTCGCATGTTTCTATGCGCACGAGATTCCTTGCAGGAACACCCTTTATGCATAGATTCCACGTTTCCTCAACTCCACATTAAATGGTGCCTTCATCCTTCCTCTCTTTGAAACATTTTTGTTTCAATTTTTTGTTTCATTTTGTTTCATTTAACGCGCTTTGGTACGACTCGCCTTGTAAAGAAATATAACTCATAATTTTAATTTTTGTTCTAGTTTTTGTGTGGTTGTCCATGACAAAATTTTGCTGATCACACGCGCTCTTCTGATTGGACGTGTCTTTTTCATTGGGTGTTTGTTTAGATGGTAGTCAATGATACTCAGTGTGAAATTTTATGAACTTTTCTCAGTTTTGCTCCTTACATTACGTACAATATTTGATGCCTGATGGTTATACTCTGGTTTAAAGTTCTTCTGTGCGCAAATATATTAGTAATTTTGACAAAAATTGTGAAGATGGAGTTTTGTGTCTTGGATGTGATCAGCTTGTTTCCAAATTCAGATACATTCAACCCCTCTAGACGTGCTTCTTATTAGCAGAATGTATTTCAGAGCAACTCAGCGACCTAGCGCTCCTCGGGCATACGTATAGAATTCCTGAGCGACACTCAGGGTTGTTTTGATTGTCTGTTCACGTTAGCTTACTTTAAGAAACTTGCACTTGTCACCGGTAACCTGAGCTACCCACCGCAAAATCAACGATACTTCAAGAAGTCTGATGTGTTTATAGTTTGGTGCAGTTCGGTTATCATTAATTCTCTACTTCCCTTTCTCGGAGATTTCGGCGTACTGTGTTGATGCCTGTTTCACCAGTGTCTCCGTCTTCTTTCGGCATTCTAATTTCATTGATATGGTTTCGCCTTATTTTGCCAGCGAATCAGGTTGGGCCAACCGTGTCGTTTAAATTTTAGGCTCTCATGGCACCACTCGGATTGAAATTCAATCAAGTCTCTGTGGACAATTGCTTTATTAAGCGTAATTGGAAAATGTGAGGTCCTGAGCTGAGAGTTAGGTAGGAATTCTTTTTGTTGAAATAAAATGTTCTTTTGTTTTGTTAAGAATCATTTTTTTCGGTACACTTCTGTCCTGTTTTTCAGCACCTCCGACATTCTTCTTCAACTTTCATCTTGTTTCATAACTTTCCTTCTTATCTTACTGTTTCTATGCGCACGGGATTCCTTGCAGGAACACCCTTAATGCATGGATTCCACGTTTCCTTAACTCCACACTAAATGGTGCCTTCATCCTTCCTCTCTTTGAAACATTTTTGTTGTAAATGGATGCTAAAACTAATTTATAATCAATCATTATTAATCAGCACAAGTAAAAGTTGAACATTGAATGAAAAGGTAATTTTAACGCAACTCAATGGTCTTTTCCTCGCACAACCTGAATAATTCATCAGAAAGATCTTAAGTGGCTCGCAGTTACAGCGAGCAGGTATGTTTTTCAATTTGTGTTACTTTTCACAAATATTTTTGTCTTTCGTAAATATTTTCTCTCAAACATTTGTGAGTTGCATCGCTAGGTAGGCACTTCAGGAGCATGAACGTTTTTCAGAGTCTGTTGTCTCACACAAATACCTGGTCTTTCAAAAATATTTTTTCCAAACATTAGTGACTTGCTTCATTAGGTAGGTACTTTGGGACAGGAATTTCATCATCTCGCGGCGCTGTGTTGACCTTGAAAGGGCTCATCGCGTCTTGCGGTTGTCCGGAAGTCGACAGGCGCTCCGGATATGTTGTCTCCTTTGCTGCGCGGCCTTGTTGATAGACGGCAGGACTTCCTCCGTACCCTCTTACGATTACGTTGTTTTAGTGCGGTAAAAGCATCCTCCTGGCCCTTTTTGTATACATGAGGGACATCTTAAACTCATAGGGTATTGAAAAAATTAAGTAATTAATGTTATAAATCAGTGGTTCTTTACCTGGGGGCGCGTGAGCGGACTCCAGGGGGGGCCATCTTCTTCATGGGGTTCACTGCCGTCCTGTTTTTCAGCACCTATTACTTTATTCAACTTCCAATTTGTTTCGTGGACTTCCTAACTTCCTGTTTCTATGCGTAGGGTGTGGTGACACCCCTTGTGAATAGGTTCCCCGTTCCCTTATTGTCATACTGATTGGTTTCTCCTTCGTTTTTTAGAGAAAGCTGTTGTTTTGGTTAGGAAGGCTTTAACTTAACTAATCTTTAACATAAGCGTGTTTAGTTGAGCTTAGGCTTCGGTGTAATTAAGAACTGTATATCCCTGAATCGAAGAATTTGAATGGATTTCTTGTTTACTTAACTTACAGTTCTAATTTCTCATTTCTGCTGGTTTAAGGTAACCTAGCTGCTGTCGTTGAGTACCCTAAAGAAATGAAACAAAAATTTAGTAACGACTAATGCACGCACTTAATTTCAATAGGACTTTCGATGTATAAAAACGGAGCTTAGTGTACTAAAAATGCACTCTTCCTGCAGCCTGATGTGGGATACGTCTGTTTCGCTTGGCAAACCCTGCTACGTTTTCTGCTGTTTCTGTGGTTGATTTAGGTGCGGGTCGTCAGCGCCAGGCTTCCTTCCTTTGTCGGACGTGATGTGGCGTTGTCGAGTTCAGCGTGCAAGGTTAAGGGAAAACCCTGTAATTTCTCCGTGACGAGTTTCTTGCAGATTTGTTTGGCAACTGCCTCTCGTACGATAACAACTACTTCTCGTAATACAACTAATCATGGTAGCAAAACAGCCCATTCACTTTTGAGACATGGGGGCAATTGTCTTGGGACTGCTGTCCGAAAACTGTGCTGTGATCGCTTCTGATAATTTCTAATTTTGTTGTTCATTTTAATGAGTTCGTTCTCTGTTTTACGACGCTTTTCGTGCTGACAGTGTTCAAATTGTACAGAGGGAATTTAAATATGGGTCCTCGAAGAATCTTCAATGACTCCCAAAGTTAGGAATAGATTTAGAAAACAAGGCAGTTTTGCAATGCTGAGAATTACTAATTCCCTTTTGATTATTTAAAATGCCTTGTTAGTGTACAAAATGCCTTGTTAGTGTATATTTGTAGACTTTTCACGGTAAGCTCTTTGGTTTAGGGAAGGAAAATACCGTCTCAAGGCATTCATCGAGATATTAATCCAGATCTCTAGACCAGATCTCACCAGCGCCGAAATGAACAGCCTGCGTATTCGTGTTAATTTTTGTCTGAACTCAGAGGGCGACACGTAAAGAATATTATATTCAAAAGCTAATTAGAATCAGACAAGTATTTTTCAGGATTCCATAAATACTTTGTTTTTCAATTCCAATCGTTAATATAGAAGTTATTAAATATTCTTTTAGGCTCCATTTACAAAAAATAACCCTGTATTTATAAAACAAGATGATTGCTATAATTTTCCTGGGTTCCTGCTAAGCTATCATGCACTAGCAGGATTAATTAGTATCAATACGCGACTTTTTCTGCCCCCACCCCAGAGTATGAGTCTGGCTGTGTTTTTGCATCTTCAAATTGTCATTGCACCGTAAAAACATTGCGCTAAAGTGGGATAGTTGGCTTGTTGTGCGTTAGATATTTTGCCTTGTTTGTATTTGCTTCATGACTTGTCACTTCTGG
This sequence comes from Platorchestia sp. MABIK, assembly GCA_014220935.1. Taxonomy (NCBI): domain Eukaryota; kingdom Metazoa; phylum Arthropoda; class Malacostraca; order Amphipoda; family Talitridae; genus Platorchestia; species Platorchestia sp. MABIK. The sequence continues at coordinate 108,879 of JACJUY010002214.1, forward strand.
CTATGAAATTCTCTTATTTGACTGCAAACATCTGTGTCACCACGCCATGTGATTTCCCTATAACAGTACCGAGTGAGAACCAAAAACTCATATATTGTTCTTGGGGTTTGGAACTCGGGTTATTTTAACACGTTCCCCGCGTGTTGGGGGGAAAATCAAGTTGGTGTACGATTCGGTAAATTGTTCATTCACGTCTCGGTATAAATGAATGAAATTTCATTTGTTTCCCGACCTGTTTAAGAAATGTTTACATACCTGGTAAAATGTATCGTGCAATTGGATTTTTTATATTTCCTAGGAAGGATAAAAGTGTATTCGAGTCGAGTAGTAATGTCGATTTTCCTAATCCGCTACTTACAACCTAACCAAAACGGTTTCCGACGCGGAAACGCGGTGAATGTGTTAATCAGTAAAACTTTTTTTCAAAATTTAAACGATACCTTCAACCATACACACACGCGGAAAATCTATTTTCCGCTTTTCTGCTTCCAGTGATACGTTTTGTTGGTTCGCCAGGCCGAGCTTGACCTTCATTTGGCGAGCAGCAGTTCCGCGTAACTATTTTATCTTTCCCATGATGACATCCGGGGATCTCCGTTCTAATGGAAGGCGTACGTTCGCCCGAGCCTGCATTCGGGTGGTTCGTGACTGGCCAGTTCTATTCACTGCATGGAGGCACTCTTTCAAACAGAATCTCAATGTGATCGTGGTGACAATAATATCCCCGGTCATTAACACGTTAACTGCGCCGTGTGAAACTGAACTTCAATGTTCAAATCAAATTAGTTAATTTTAGAGATCGATTTTTTAAATAATTGACATTAAATAGATAGTGCCTTAATTTAATTTTCATTAAGTATTAAGTAAAAATTGAGTTAGTGACAGCAGGTCGGTCAGTAGCATTATGAAAATCCCCTCAGTAACCATCTGTGGGTCCCTTCGCAGGCAACGTGTTAAAACCAACTTTTTTTTACACGTGAGACATTGTCGGCAGCTATGTTTAGTTGATGTCATAAACATTGCAGCCATGTTGTTTAACTGCCGGTAAGAGTGGGGAAATATTACTCTAAAACACTATCGCCTACTGTAAAAACATCAGTGTATCTTAAGTTCCATTCCTCTGCGAGTTGACTGATGCCTAAATTCTTTTCACAAATTTCTCCAACATGACCCAGGAATGTCTGCAGGCGTTTTAAATTCGCTCTCCGGCTTCCTAGTTGATTGCCAGCGCCAAATTTTATCATGACTAGTCGTTCCCCTTTATATAAAAATAAGAAAGAAGGCGAAATGAAAGAAAAGCGTTAGAAATAAAAAATATTCGATCTCTCGAGGATTGATGAGGCCGAGTGAACAGGGCCCGTCAAAATGCAGAATAATATTCGACAAATCACATGACTCACGTTCCTATTTCCTGAAAATTCACGTGATATTCATTGCTAGTCGAATCTGATGAATTAACACACTGAAAATTGTGGAGTTGATGAAGCTTGTATCACAGATACGCCCATCACACACTTTCGGCTGGCTTCGGACAGACAGACATCCCTTTTATTATAGTATAGATGAATAGATAGTTTTGTACTGAACAGCCGGAGCCCCAGTTTGTTGAAGTTTGCTGCAGTAGTCTCCCGGTCTTATTGGTGGTACAGAAACGTTACAATAGTGAAGGTTCTTTGTTGCTTAATTTTACGTTTACCTGGGTTCTTTGAAAACAAACCTTAAGGGGTTATTGGTTTTTCCTGATTTTACGCATTTTCAGTCTTATAATTGAAGCCATTTTACGTTCTCTACTTTTCTCATATTGGATCCATCACAACTATTATATGAATGGGAATTAGCACTCACAGTGGGAAAATGTGAGGCTGAAAATTAAGTATGCCTTCTTTTCGATGGAATACATCTTTCTGTTTTGATAAGAACCATCTTTTTTTAGTTCATTGCTGTCTTGTTTTTCAGCACCTCTAGTATGTTCTTCTTCAGCTTTTATCTTCTTTTCTAACCTTTTTCCCCTCAGGGGGATACAACTGTTGTATCTATGGGAATTAGCGCTCCCAGGGGGACTATGTGAGGGCCCGAGCTAAGGGTTAGGTAGGCTTCCTTTTTGTTGGAATAGAATAGGTTTTTGTTCTGTTACGGACCATCTTTTTATCGGTTCACTGCTGTCCTGTTTTTTCAACACCTACTACTTTCTTCTTGAACTTTGATCTTGTTTCATAGACTTCTTTCTCATCTTACTGTTTCTATGCCCTTTCTGCGTAGATTCCACGTTCCCTAAACTCCATACTAAATGGTGCCTTCCTCCTTCCTCTCTTTGGATCGCCTTTGTAGCGGATAGGGAGGCTTAAACTAACTAATAATCTAATCTTCTAACCTTTCTTCTTAACTTACTATTCCCATCCGCAGGGTATCATGTGCAGTAACATACATTGTGCATAGACTCCGCGTTCCCCTAACTCCATACTAAATAGTGTCTTTCACTCTTTCTTTGAACATCTTTGTTGAGGTAAGGAAGGCTAAAACTTACGTATAATCAATCCTTTTTTACGAACGCTTTCGAGTAATTCAGATTGACGCACAAAAATTTTTCTAAGTTATCAATTATAGCTCAAATTATTGATACAAGTTGATAATGTAAATAGGTTACATATAGACCAGCTTTTTTGACACCATAACGGAGATATATATCTCTTCACTCATTTCTTTCGTTGCCGCGCGTAATCCTGTTGATCATTATGCAACGCCCTCATTAGTGAGTAGTGAGGTCCTTGCACTGAAATTTCTTCCAATATGAATGTGTACTCGATTCTAGAGTCTTTTATAACATGAATTGCTAGGCACCTTATCGCAATATCCGAAGTTCCGAACGAATGAAAGAAAAACGGGAAGCTGGTCCATCATGGCAGAACGTTCTTTCTTATCTCTAGTTCTTGGTATTGTGGCTACCAGCTGCAGTGTCCTCCGTCTTCCTAACATTGCAGGACGAGTTTTTGCTTGAGTTCTCCGAAGTGCCTGCCTGGCCGGGCGGCTGTGCTCGCTTGCTCGTGCCTAATTTTTAAGACTTCTCGCGTGGTCTTGTGTGACAACTGCGCTCTTTTAAAGACTGTTGCTTTATGATTGAAAATGCAGTAGATGGAAAAATTTTTCTTATAAAAAAATGCGAGCAAGTTAGGGTACCTCTTCTGTCAAAAAGGTAGCTTTCTTTTATATTTAAGTATAAATTGTTAGGAAACGTTTTCAAATGAATAGTTGAAATGCCTATCTTGTGTTTCTTTGGCTGCTCGATTTTTGTTAAAATGAAATCGAAATAAATATGAAGTTGGTATAAAAAACTGCGATTGTGAAAAAGAAATTTTGCAGTCATAATATTGTGTTCAGGTATTTAGTTTACAAGGTTGGAGTAAGGATAGTGGACCAAGCAAGCAAGAAAATCTTATTCCATAGAGGGATTAAAGTTCCTGGTAGAGGTTGCAACTCATTTTTTATTGTTAAGCCTAGATTAATGATTTGGTCCTACCTTGCACGTGCATTTGTTAGGAGTTATTCTGTGGATCTACAGCTGAAAAAGCTGTGCGGTATGAAAAGTTTTTTGCTTTTCCAAATTTCACCTCTTCACGCCTGTTTGGTCGAAAATTTTTAATAAAAATGATTCGACACGCAGATCGTGTTAAACATGCGGAACCTTTGTACTGGTCAACATAGTGAAATATTTTGTTCTGTAAGATTGTAGTTTTACTTTAACGTAGCAAGTTACTCTCCTGACACAATTTCTCCAGCGAGACTCCAAACTCGTTGGCAAAATCCTCGTCCAGAATGTCAGGGAAGATTATCCAAATGGTCCGTGGCAAGTATCAAGGCTACGCTCAGCGACTTGTTCTCAAGGATTGTTGTGGCATCTGTAATTTACGATAATTACGCAGCGCCTGTCTTCGAGTGATGATGACACTCTCAAAGGTCAAGTGCGTGAGGTTTTACAGTCGAAGGCGAGATTCATTAAAAAGTGGGTTGTTTAAGTCAGGGAATTTGAGCAGATCGGTTCCAAAGCTTGCTCTGTAGTTAACCTGTTGCCTCCAGGAGAGTACACTGTAGGGGAGTGTTCTGATCTTCGATGTAGATTATCCCACTGAGTCGCCACCGTAGTTTTGTTCGTGGTTTCCGCACGTTGATCTTCATCGTAATGGATGTTCTTTTTTCTTCATTATTAATTGTCGTGACATTCCTATTCGCCACATTCATTTATTTTTTACACTCCATTAATCATGATAAAGTATGTTTTGAGCTGCCAACAGCCTGATATTTGGGCAAATAATATTTATAGTAAATATTTATCAATAACGGTCGTCATAATTAATTAATTATCTTTGTTCTTCGGTAAGCGTGAGGTCAGAGCTGAAGGCTATTATTCATGTGCATTTTATCATTATATTATCATCCTCATCTCTTCATCATCATCTCTTTTCATCGTCACCTCTTCCTAACTTACAAAGGA
>JACJUY010002215.1:0-27356 GCA_014220935.1 Platorchestia sp. MABIK
ATTTAATAAATACCAAATGTTTAAAATAAATTCGGTAGCAAACTTTGAGGGACTATATGCTTTCAATTTTTTAAACCTTGAGTAACTTTGCATTCATGATGAGAGCTTGATTTTTGTTTAGTGTCATTAGTTTTCACTGTGAAGAACTTGATTTTCAGTTAGAGTAAATTGATTTCCATTTCGAAGAATTTGAACGTAGCTTGGAGGAAATAGTCTCGAATGGTATAGAAACAGACTAATTGAAATCATACTTTCCAAAAGAGTTGAAGTACTTCACTGCCAATTTAAAACAACACACTCAGAACCAGCTTAATTACAAATAGGAAACTAAACATTTGTTATAAACCGTCCCCACAGTACGGACTTTAAGCAATTTAAATAATTTAAACAATTTATTAACCACAAGTGATTCAGAGGTGGAATGTTTCTCAAGTCTAGTACAATGGTCAAATTTGAGTACCTGTGGGCCCGAATAAGTTCAGCGACTTTTGGGGCATTCTACCATCAACGTTATTCTAAGGTGTACAATAATGTTTAACCTAATTCACTTAACCTACTTTCGTATTAGACTTGAGGGACTACTATGGTAATTTGCTCCAAGAACGTAAATTTTCCCATACGTAAGGGTAAAAAACTTGAACAATCACCGAGTTGAAAACGAATTTGAATTTTCTTTTACCATATTACCGAGTGTACGTTGTAAAATTTTGCTATATCTTGTCTCTGAAAACAGTGAGAACGGTAAAAAGAAAACAAGCAAACGTACGAAAGGACATCACTATTATGAAAGTAGCCGCGTCAGTCCGTCCCTCCGTCCGTGGGACCCCCTCTTGATTATGGTTTCCACAATACGCAATCGGCTTATTTTCAGAATAAAAATTTTCTTTGGAGCTTTCTCTGTTGAAATTCATCATGTCGCTTTGATATTTTTAATTGAAAATGCAAAAAGAAATGTTTTGAATTAGTTCGACCAGTAACCTGGCTACTACTGGGTATAAGGCCCAAGATTTTTGAACTGGAGTTATTGTTTTCGAAATTGTGACTTTCTTGAAAAGCTTTGAAGAGATAATAGACAACATTTCAGAATAAAATTCCGCCAAAAGAGGCCACCAAAGATAGAAATGTGTCCAACCGCAAGAGAGAAGTAGCAAGACTTCGACAGCAAGAAAAACATCGAAGACGATCGGATGAACGACGCGAAATGGCATGACGAAGCAATGTTGCTCGCCAACGAAAAGCTAGAGCTAAATTGACCCTTGACCGGCGTGTGGAAATTCTACGAATAATGCAGAGCAACACCGAGTAGCTAAAGAGAGCTTAACACATGAAAGAAGCGAGGAATTTCTTCGTCATAGCGCTGGACAACATTGAGTGGCACGAGAGAATTCAACTCAAGAAAGAAGGGGTGAAATTCTTCAGATTTAATGCCGACCAGCACGTATGCACTAGCTATTGGTCGGGGAAACACTAGCACATTGGGGAAATTCAATTCCTCTTTTCATATAGCAGATTATTTAAGTCTTTTGCTGATGCATCTTCTTACCTAATTATACCCTTGTGTTTATGTATTTTTTTGGTGCCCGCTTCCTCCATTTCTCTGTCACGATCATAAGGAGGCTTAATGGCCGTATCAGTGCTACGAGTTTACCCAGTGCACAAGTACAAGAATATTTTAATCGCGGGTACTATTAGGATGGATATATTTGTTTGTCATCCACATCTGGAGGATTTAATCAAGGAAAATATTGAATCCCGTCTGTTTTGACGGGCCGTGGACGCTAGTTTGGGAGCATTAGCAATTAGCAATTACTAGTGCACACGTGCTGGTCGGCATTAATCTGAAGAATTTCACCCCTTCTTTCTTGAGTTGAATTCTCTCGTGCCACTCGATGTTGTCCAGCGCTATGACGAAGAATTTCCTCGCTTCTTTCATGTGTTAAGCTCTCTTTAGCTACTCGGTGTTGCTCTGCATTATTCGTAGAATTTCCACACGCCGGTCAAGGGTCAATTTAGCTCTAGCTTTTCGTTGGCGAGCAACATTGCTTCGTCTTGCCATTTCGCGTCGTTCATTCGATCGTCTTCGATGTTTTTCTTGCTGTCGGAGTCTTGCTACTTCTCTCTTGCGGTTGGACACATTTCTATCCATGGTGGCGTCTTTTTCCGGAACTTTATTCTGAAATGTCGTCTATTATCTCTTCAAAGCTTTTCGAGAAAATCACAATTTCGGAAACAATAACTCAAGTTCCAAAATCTTGGGCCTTATACCCAGTGGTAGCCAGGTTACTGGTCGAACGAATTTAAAACATTTTTTTTTGCATTATCAATAAAAATATCAAAGCGACATGATGAATTTCAACAGAGAAAGCTCCAAAGAAAATTTTTATTCTGAAAATAAGCCGATTGCGTTTTGTGGATACCATAATCAAGAGGGGGTCACACGGACGGAGGGACGGACGAACGGACGCGGCTACTTTTATAATAGTGATAATCAGGTTCAGGTGTTTTTTCCGACCTTTTCATCGAGTGCAAGGTGCTGAATTACGCTTATGTACGAGTACTGAAAGCAAAGACGGCGACGACCATAATAACAGGATGTCCCTCTGAACATCTAGTTTAAAAGTACGCTGATATGTATAGATAGACAGATTTTCTGCTGAGCTAAAAGATAACGAGCGACGAATTAAATTGATCTTGTTCACTGTCCGTCACGGTAGAGGAAACAAGGTAGGTTCAAACCAGTCTTTTTTCGTCGAATGTGTGGGTGTGCTGACGTCACGGCAGCGAACCAATAGCAGCGCTCATATTGCATCTGGTAGCACTGCTTCCTTTAAATCTGGCTCTACTATTGGCCTAACGACATGGCGTTTTGGTGACGTCATAAGGTTTGTTTAAATGAAGTCTTTCTATTGGCTAACCGAACAAGAGGAGGTGTATTTCCCCCCATAGAAATGACCATACCTTGTTTCCTCTACCGTGCTGTACGTATTTCTATTGAAACGATGGATCGTCTGCAGACCAAACACTGAGGTAACGGAGGACGCCAGGAGTGTCACCAACGCCATGATTCTTTGCCACAATTTCATTGCAACGGGATCAAATGTTAGGTCGTTTTAGCCTAAGTTTTTCTTTAGACTTCAGCTTCTTGAGTTCTTAAGTCGAATCAATTCACTAGCGGCATCGTCTCGCTCTGCCGAGCGTGTCGAGCAACTATCGTATTGCAGACGAGTGCGGTGAGCGAGGTACGATGTACCTTAGTTTTGCCTTTAGTGCCATAAATGGAGCATGTACTCTGCAGCAGAGAGTGAATACTGTAACGCAGTTCTGTATCAGAGAGTGAATACAGTGGCGTACTTCTGTATCAGTGAGTGAATACAGTGACGTACTTCTGTATTAGAGTGAATACAGTGACGTACTTCTGTATCAGAGAGTGAATACAGTGGCGTACTTCTGTATCAGTGAGTGAATACAGTGACGTACTTCTGTATTAGAGTGAATACAGTGACGTACTTCTGTATCAGAGAGTGAATACAGTGTCGTTCTACTTGCCACGAATTTGAGAGTCCAGTCAAGACTGAACAAATTCAAATTTTTTCGTTTATATGCAATTGGTGGTATTAGATGCAGACATGACTTGATCTCAGGGTGATTTAATTGCGAAAAAACTTTTCATAAGATTCGATTGATAGTGCGTTAGTTTAAAATAAGCAGGAGCTTCATGAACTAAATGCGTTCGAAGGACGCGGTATTGTTGATTTTGTCTTTAAGATTTTTCAATTTTGAGAATTTTGCCCAGAGAAAAAGTTGGTGTAGTTTTATTTTATTGGATATTACTATCACTGTTTCTTAATAATTTTTAAAAATTTGCACAGTGACTTTGCTTTCAACTAAGTATGGAGTAGGTCGTACGTTCCTCAAGGGTCCTATCATAGCAATGTAACTTTAGTTTTTGTGTTGCTGTGTTTTGGATTGTTTTCCATTTTCTTAAAGAGCAAGTTTTTCTATCGCTATTTGTGTACAGCGTTCATTTTCTGTTGCTCATTCGTGATGTGGTTTGGAAGGGTTGACACGGTATAGATTTAGGTCCAATTTAGTAACATGTTTCAATTAGCAGCTATTTAATCTGAAACATGCGATCGTAACAACGATCTAATGATCAAATCAAAACAGAAGAGTTCAATTTCTAATCCCAACCAAGGGAAAAATCAGGTCGTTGGAAACTTACTGCTAAATTAAATATTATGTTGCATTTTTTCGTTGGAGTTATTCTCATCAGTTTAATTGTAAAGTTATTATTAAAACACGTTTGAAATTTATTTTAGCATCAGAAGAGATTTTTCCGATGTGAGTTCGTAAGCTTTTTTTCTTCTTTTGCCAGTCGGAGCATTTTTCCTCGTTCGCCTTCGTTAGGCACCTGAGGAGATGATGCCTCTAAACAAGACGTAGCAGACACGTGCAAGAGTGCACACGCCAGAAGTAGTTAAAGTAGGATAGAATTTGACAGCAGGGACGAGGAATGCCGAGCCCAAGTCTTGTGCCACAAAACACCAATCACGCTAGGCCCCAAAGTTGACATAGGTGAGGATTCACTGAGGAATTATAACAGTCACACTTTGTCATCAAGCTATACGCAGAGGCACTATTGCGTCGTATTGACACAAGAAAATGCCATTTAAAACTCTAAAGGAACGAGAACAATGAACTTCATAGCACGATATCCATACAGTGTATACACTGTATGGATACTTGTTTGTCCCATGAACTACTGGGTGATGGAGAAACAGTTCTGAAGTGTGCCAACATTAGAGGGCTTATAGGGCAAGGTTACCACTTTTGAGTGGGACATCAAATAGGGCAATCAGAGAGTAGAGCCATAAAAATTTTAGGGCCGCGTTCGAGCTAACGAATAAAACTAATCTTTTCGGCAATAAAACTACAAAGGAGCTTTGATCGAGCAGAGGTACGAGAGCTCGGTACGACTGTATCTTTCCTAGCGATAATCGCAATCAAGCCAGCAAACATCCGCCAATCAGTCCCCTCTATGCCCTCAATCAATCTTAACGAAGCTCTATAGCAGTCATCGTCGTTTTCGCTGAGGACGAATTGAGAAATTAATGCAAGGAAAACGATATTTCAATAACTCAGTTCTAAATAGCAGCTATCAAACGAAAATCAAGCGCGCATTATTGCATTTTAGCTCATGCTAAAACTCGTAATTATGCATAATGCAAGTCGGAAATTAACTGTGCAAGTAATCCTGTGCGGAAGCACCTTCTAACAAGATGAAAGTGGGATAAATAATGGAATTTCACCAACTTGCTGGTTCAGAGAAGGTGATAGAAAACGAAAAAACGGGTAGGAGATAATTTCGATTCATAGCTAAAAATTGTTGCACTCTCTATTAACAGAAATCCAGGGGTTCATCAGTCGTGGGCAATAATTTTACATAGATATTTTGGATACCATCGTGGGCGCGCACGTAGGCGTGAGTTTCATAAATTAATCATACGTAATGATCTTAATAACTAATATGGGTTTTAATGTAAAAAATGGACAAAAGGAGGATGAAATTGAGGTAGTTTTTTAGCGATAACCAAACTAAATTCGCGGCCTTCGCAGCTCTGTACTACGTAATGCACATGGAGTTTACGCTTCTAAACTTTGAAAAATTGACAATTCACTCAAGCTTTTACACACGACAAATGTACTCATTTATGAACACATTTTTGACATTAGACCCTTCGATATAAAATACAAAGGTTTTCATACGAAGAATTTTCAGAGAATTTTTCAAACACAGAATTTTTAAGGCGAACACTGTCACAATGTAAGACTTCTGCAGTGCAAAATGTTTTCAACTTTAAAACTCTCTCACTCGAAAAACTTTCTCAAATGAATTTTTTTTATAATGCTAAATATTTTCAACGAAAAAACTTTTCCGAATCACCTCTTCGACTCTTTCAGGGTTCAAACTTTTTCAAGACCGAGACTCATTCAATGCATAGATTTCTTGAAAGCAGGCTTTTCCAATGCGAAAGCTTCTTCATGGTAAAGACATTTTCAGTGGTTTCATTTCTTCAATTACAAAAACGTTTTACCTACAAAACGCCCTCAAGGCACAAAAAATTACATTGAATAGACTTTTCCACAGCAAAAATTTCTTCGAAGTAAAGATCTTTCCAGAGAAAAGAACTCCTTCATTTAAGAGACTCATTCACTTCACAGATTGCCTTTCAGGCAAAGACTTTTCCTATACAACGACCTCCAAAGCAAAATTTTTTTCAGTGAATAGACTTCATCGATGCAAAAATTATGCGTTTGCTGCATAATGATGACTTTCGTATTCCCCGTTCACCTCGGTGGTCTTCGGGTATATGTCAAACTTTTTTGTCATTCTTTTGTCATTGCATGATCGTCACAAACTCTTTCCAGTAATTTGAAAAATTACAAAACCCCTTTTTCTAACTCACATTTTTTTACATGCGTTTTTTATTTGATTAAACTGAATAATACTCAGTTATTTTCTTCTGACAATTTTATCGCAAGTTCATCATTTGCAAAAACTGCAAATTTTTCAATACACTTGTCCTGATTATTCGCGAAATCGGATTCAGCCTTCACAGTCTGAGATACCTTTGATCGAATGAATTCCAACTCGCCTCTGCAATAAAACCCTTTATGCAACAACCTGCGTGGATGAATGCTCTGTGAACATCCATTGAAGTCTAACTCTCTCACAATAACAAAGCCCGATCCCATTACAGTTTCTGTTTTATCAGGATGAAGGCTTGGAACTCGATGCCTTGCAAAGACCTTGGGAAAAAATAATAAAGAGCACTTAAAAATAGCCGTGAATTTCATTTCCCGTCTAGATATTGTTGAAGCTAGCTGTCAAGAAAGAGTTGTGAATTCCCTATTGGATGGTTCAATGTGATTGATTAATTGCTTTAAAGTGATATAAATCCTAACTCTATTTTAGAATAATCCATTTTCCTTTGAATTATAATCGAACTATTGGCAAATTAACATCATTATCTGTTCCCCCACACTGAAAAATTATCCGATCAGTCTAGAGTACGCGATAAGTATTCTAGAATGAATTATATTTCATATATATAATTAGGCTTCCGTGAGACGCCCTAGTCACTAAAATTACTCTAGACAGCGAAAAGTTATATCGCAACTTATCCAGTGTAACAGTTAGAAGTTATAATTCAACAGAGATGTTGCTTGTGGTTATAAATACATCATTTGAATTGCTTAACTCTCATGGATCTCATGCATTTTTACTACACACACCAAGTGTGCCCAACTCTCTACGGTATAATGCTACATCTGACGTTCCGTATGCCTATTATCTCTTATCATAGTTTTCTAACGCTTTCATCGTTCAGCGATCCTCGAAGTTCAATGTAAGTAAATCCTCTCATTACATAGCATTTGCATACAGCGTCGTTTTCACATTTTATTAAAGACCATTACCTAATTTACTCAATTTTCCTTGAATGTCAGCCATTAATATCTCCGGTTTGCTTTTTAACTCTAAGCAAAAAGAAGAAAATTGCACACTTTTCACCAGATTAGCTTATACCTCGATGAGCTGCTCACTTGTGCTCAAAATTTGAGCGTTCACATTTCTCACAGAATCCCCAATTTAAACAAAACGCAGTTGATTGGTAGTTTGATTGCTTGCTAGGTTGATCCCTCCACTCTTACGTAAAGTCGCTCCTGCATGATACAGGAAGATGTATTTTTGAGCTCAGCTAAAAGACTGCAAATTTTCGCTTTTGAATTGGTACTTTTTTTAAATTCAATGAGTTTCATTCGAATGATATTCTAAAATTAAAATAGAAGAATAGGAAGAATCAATCAACGCATTTAAACTGTTCATTTCAAAATAGTTTTCACGATTATTTTGCTGGTCTAATACAAAACAGGGATTTCCTCAAACATGAGCCTTGCAATGCATCGTCTTCTACACCACCCGAATAGAAGCCAACACTTCCCCGTCTTTCCCTTTTAGCTCACCTTAATCCACTCACATGATTTCATTGCTGTTTATGATCTAGTCGCTTTCACAGGCCCCTTCAGGCTCTTACTCTTCCAACCTCAATTACGTTACATTTTATACCCCGCGTAAAACGTAACTAACCATGCCAGCAAGTTTAAAAAATGTTCTTGGAAGTACGTTCCTTTCCTGAGAGGAGCTGATTTCATTCATTCACAACGAAAAGTATGCAGTATTCCTGAGGAACTGGACATACTTTATCAAAAACTAATTTTGTGCAGGACCAAGAATAATCTGTGGATGGCGATTCAGGAATAAATTTATTTTAAATAATTCTGGTTTTTTTTTAAATCAATGGTCAATTTCCACATAAAGATATTAAAGAACATTGATACCTTCTCTATCTATTATATATTCTGGGTTGATTTACATGCGTAGTTTCCGTACGAAGGTGTGAGGGCCTTACCGCAACAGAATGCAATGCGGCGTAGCGGTTGCTTGCTTCGGTTCCCATTGAGAGGCAAGTAGTCTACATTGAGACCTCGTGGTGAACGCGCAGGGCATCCGACTGATGCTTGAATAGAGGTGCATGGGGCAACTTTGTTGTATGGTGCGCATCAGAATGAATTAAACTCCTTATGACCTAAAACGACCGAAATATGAAAAAATGTTAATGCAGTCCAATAGGAGAATCAGCCATGATGTTAATATTACGTGAGAAAATGATACATCTTGGCATCATTTACAAAAAGACTAAAAGGCAAAGGGAGGATGATTTCGGAATACTTTTTTCAGATATTTGGCGAGAAACACATACACGTTTTTTCCCGCCTGCTAGTTGCTTGTGCTGTGCGCACCATGGCATAGAACGACTTCTTTATGCCCTCATTTGAAGCCTATATAAAGAGATCGCTGGCCAGAGCTGGGCTAGGAGCTCAATCTATGATGTAAGAGTATCGGCGAAGGGAATCCTCGAGATGAAAATTATGAACAATTTGCTGCCACGCATTTGTGCAATATGCGCTAAACAAATATATCGCGTGCTAAGATGAGCTTTTCTCATAGACAAGGTCGTCATGAAAATTTCTTGACTCATGGAACGAACTTATTTTGCTTGCAATCGGTGGATTTAACGAATTGATTTTCAATGCTTGAGACTCGTGGGCAAATTAAATTTCTTGTGTAATTGTGTATGAAAAAACGTATTTTAATTAATTTTATAAAGCTAATATTGTGAGAGATAATATTGTGAGAGATACAATTTCCCATACGTTAAGTGATCATCAGACGATCAACGTAGTAACCCTAGCCTTTTATCCTGTCTACTGCAATGTGTGAGGAAAAATGAATAGTCAGTCCAGGATGACATTATTGGGTGAGGTATATGCTCCTCTACAATAGTGTTCACTTATCATAAATTTGAGGTGTTATTTCGATCACTGATAATTCCGTAGCGTTTAAATTCTTGTATCATATTGTCATCATAACATCATTAGGACTGGCAGGTCGTCACCCAAAACAGAATGAGAAAGGAACTGCAACACTGAAGTGAACTTCAAAGAGAACATTTAGGTACAAAATGGACAGAAAATAAAACATTACAGTGGTTTCAGAAAGTTTGTTTTGAAATTTACCTGTAGGGTAAAGGGTTTTAAATTTAGATGATAGGTTTTTAAACACGTTCAATAAATGTTGCATGAAAGTGATATTTGTTTAATAGATATTAAAAAAGGATCACGTTTAGAATACCGCGCTGTGAGAAAAGTTGTAGGTGGCATTTCCGCCATAACTTTCAGATCTTAGTCGCGGCGTCGTAGATAAGATAATGGGATCGCCAAATACCTCGTTTAAATTTTTCTTTACAGCACGCATCTGTTCTGTGAGCAGGAGCGCCATCCTGAATCCACCGCGTTCTATTTAATTATTTTGTTTCTATGGGTTTCTCGGCGTCTTCGAATAATCTGTTAACTGTCAATGCAAACATACTTTTCGTGTCTGCCACCAAAAATATTCCTGAAAAAGTACCGTTCTTTTATCCTCTTCAAATTTCTCATATAGATGCATGTTAGATAAACAATATGTCATTTTGAAGATTTTTTAACATTTCTTGTTTTTGAGGTATGGTTAAATGAAATTGCTATACTTTTTTAAGCGACACACTGTTTAGTGTCCAAGTACTTTATGTACGGCGTGGGTACATGGTCGTGTCAATCAAGTATACGAGCTAACAAAAAAGCAATCAAATATTATTCACATTTTTCTAAATTCTCTAATAACCGCATTGTCTTCATGAAGAGCTTTCCTTGACTTAATTTCGAGTTCTAATTTATCTTTGTAAGAAATTCCCTTTCAGCCTAACGTCTCAAATGATCAGTTCGGTCGCCGTTCTCCCTTGAGACTGCGATAAACACCTCATTTGTAGCATACATGCTACGAGTTACTTCCCAACTACTTCGATATCTAGTCAACAGGACAATCTTAGCCTGGTTTTAGCACCACAGAAGAGATTTTTATTGCTTGTTTTGAACTATAAGGAAAAAATTATGAGGTCCCGAGCTGAGAATTTAATAGGCGTTCTTTTTTTGTTGAAATGACTTTTTTGTTTCGTGAAAGACCAATATTTTTTCGGTTTATTGTTGCCCTGTTTTTCAGCACCTTTGACTTTTATCTTCAACTTGAATTGGGTTTCAGACCCATCCTTTTCAATTTACTATTCCATGCGTAGGGGATCTTTCTGGGAACACACCTTTTGCATAGATTCCGCGGTCTCTTAACTCCATACTGAATGATTCCTTCATCCTTCCTCTCTTTGAATATTATGTTGTTTTTAAGAAGCCTTAAGTCGCCGTCACACGGAGACCAAATGATAACGTTTCATCATAATCATCTACAGTCGGCACTACTCTGTCTAGCGCCACGAAAACGTCAGATTTCAGCCTTATTTTGGGACTAGTTTGGTCAAACTAAGGCTGAAATCTGATTGTTTTGTGGCCCTGGACAGCCCGAGTGATGCCGCTGACTGTAGATGATTATGATGAAACGTTACCATTTGGTCTCCGTGTGACGGCGGCCTTAAAATAGTCCATATTGTAATGTGGCGGTTTGTTCTGATGATGACACTGTAAAACATGATTTCAAATCTTAGAAACGAAACATTTCCTTTACATGTAGTTTAGGTCTTACATTGTACTCCTCAGTGTAATTTTCTTATCGCAAAATCAATTTGTTTAAACTGTCATCTAAATTTAATAAAATTGTGATCTTAATATCCTACTATCGGGACTTTAAGTTTTTCTTATGTATTACTGCAAGCCGAGTAAGGGTGCTGCAACGCACGCAAACCAACAAACCAGCATGGAATGAAGGAAATATTATCTGAGTTTTAAAGTATATATCGATACGTATTAATGATGTCTGTAAGTTTTTATGGTGCATTCGAAATTAAAGGTCAAAGGCTCCGTCTATCAATGATGTATAGAAGCGAAGAGTAAACTGTATTTGCAACCGTGACTTACGCAAGCTGGTGTCTACACAACCGAGTTACGTTAGCGAAACAGCCGTTCATCAGAGAGGCTTCATTTTTACAGTGAAGGAGTCTCTTAAATGAAAGAGTTCTTTTCTCGTGAAAGATCTTTGCATCGAAGAAATTTTTGCTGTGGAAAAGTCTATTCAATGTATTTTTTTGTGCCTTGAGGGAGTTTTCTAGGTAATACGTTATTTAATTGAAAAGTGAAGCTCTGAATGACAAGAGAAGTTCTGCATTGCCTCGGCAAACATGCAACTTAGTACCGGGTGCGGCAGTCAATTCTGCATTTTTGAGAAAGCTTTGGAAGCCTGAAAATGCAGGATTGACTGTCGCGCCTTGCATAAGTAGCTTTTAAAACCTGAGTAAAACAGTTCAGTGAAGTTGAACGTACGAGAATAAGGTGTGAGCGTGATAGCAGAACATCGCTAGGCCTGGAGGTAAGACATTTCAAAAGATTTATGATTCATTTTTCTCAGCTGAACTTCAAAAATAGGAGCAATATTCTGATTTTATCAGTTCAATTATTACTTTGTGATTGCGTAACATACGTGATTAAGCATTGAAAAAATTCAAATTATTGCTGCAAATGTAACCAATTCTCATGTAGGTTCTTTAAGAATAGCATTGAAACTTATTTTTGTACATTTCAGTCTCCTGCCCTTCTTAATCTTTCCAAATTGATCACTCAGTTTTTCAAGTGCACATAAAAGAAAAATTTGTAGTCAATATAGTGCTTGCGAGAAACATCGACGAGTACGATATATAATTCCCAAACCTAAATTTGTGCACATTTGTAACGCGAAACATCAGAAAACTGAATAACCTATTGCGAATATTAGAAAATTTACGGTTGTATTGCTGCACGGAGCCACCCTGTCAAAGCGGGACCACCATAAGAAATCCGCGATGCCTGGCGTAATTGCGTCAGGGCTGCCCCAAATTTTTTGCATGGTTGGTGTGATGGTCATTACTACCAGGCCACATGAGGACGGAGCTCCACACTCCATTCGCTAGTGGACCTGTTCTGAAAGGGAGAGAGGGGCACCGCAACACGTTCACCCCACGGGCTATGCTCATTACAGCATGAGCGTTTCTATGCTTTACCATCAGTTTTTTTTCCAGTAGTACGATTCCAGGAATCAACTGCAACAGCATTGGTCACGCGAGAAACTTCTCTAAGGGCGTAACAGAATTGTTGTCATGAACATCAGGAGTTGCGAATGCTAATCACAATTTTTTAAATGAGAGTGTAAAGATTGGTTGAGGGTCTGGTGTCTGTATTAAATTCAATACATTTATCCGTGATCGTGTAAAATTATTGCGCCGGTTTAGGCTTAGTCAACGACGTCGATATGTGCAAGTATAGTTTTATAAAGTTCTCAATTGTGTACAATGCGCAGCTCAACAACAGGAGTAATTCCAACTTTGCCATGTAAGCAAAATGTTTTCTTCGATGTGGCTAGATAAAAATTTTTCTTCTGTTACGCAAATTAATCCGCTTTTGGTTTCATTGGCGATTAATAATGTTGCACGTTTGTGTTGTTTAAAGTTCATATTCGCTCTTCGTGTATTTTTACTATTTGACTTCTTGCTATTTCTTTAGCTGGCTTCTTATGATGTATTTTGGTCATGATATTCTCAGAATAAACTTTTTCGCGCTGCCATTGTTTGCCCATATTGGTCACCCCTATTACTGTTCATTTGCTTTCCTGTGTTTCCTTTCTATATTTCCCTTCGCTGTTCCTCAATCATTTCTTGAGAGGTTTAATTAAATTCCCCCTTTGCGACCTGTCTCTTATTCTTTTAAAGGAGACCCAAGTCCCGTGAGACCGACCTCGCAGACTTAGTAACGATATAGGGAAAAGTTATCGTACGCGGTTTTGTGGATAACGATATCAATGCCCATTGTCACAACTACCGATTTTACGAAGAATATTTTCTAAAACGAGTGACATACACTTGTAAAACTTTTATTATTGGTTGGCTAACTTGCATGTCCACTGTCACACAATGCCTTTGCTTAAAACATAATGCAAAGTACAGGTATTGCTGTCTGTAATAAAATGAGAGAAAATTTGAGCATTTTGCTTAACTAATGACATAAATTATATTCAATTTTTTTCCCCATGAAACACGAAATTTATGGTTTTCAATAACACGAACAGAGAAAACCCTGTTTTTATTTTTCAAAAGATATTGATCACACACACAATACTAGGGAAAACGATTTGTCTCAAATGTTCATTCCACAAAGACATTTCCTCATGTCTTTTCAGAAAATTATTCATGAAATATTTTTTATTGTCATTCAAATTTTTACTTTTGCTCTCCCTCAAAAGTAAGAATATCAACCAATTCCAAGGATAGAGAATTCGTTCCGTAAACAACATACCAAACATGTCACTTACTCTGTTATACGTTTTTAAAGTGGGGTCGACGAGTGCAACTCTTATTATCCGCTTGATAATAAAACAATGTTTTGCTTGCTTGATTGCTTATTGCTTGGTTGATTGGTCCGTTTCTTTTTCACTCACTCAAGGATGATAAGTGACCGTATCTGTGATACGAGTGTGACCAGTGCGCAACTACGATAATACAGGATGTCTCACAAAAATATCCCTGGCATTTTAATTGATTATAGTTCCGCTTTAAATTAACATTTTTGAATTGTCTTTTTTTTAAATGTATTAAATTCTGTTTGCTTTTCGAGTGATTTAAGTTTTTGAAAATCAGTTGAATGACCACTTTACAGTGATTAATTTACTGAAAGGGGTAGAAAAACTAATTGTTCAAAGGAAAAGTTTTTAAAACAACACTGGTGTTCTTCTTCATTTCTCAATACCCACTATTAAAATAACTTCACAATGATGTATCCTACATACCACCAAGCATTTGCGCCCTCTGAGAGGTTATTTACTGACGAACAGGAATGACGCGACCGTCGCGTCCAAAAAGAAGCCATGCCTAGTGTCAGGAAGTGTACAACACTCGCTGCCAGCGTTCAGCCTGGCTGTATAAAGGGCCGTTTACTAGGGGACATTTTGGCCGTGAGGCGCGACACGTGTATACGAGGCTCACCACCATAAGCTCATATTTGTGTATATATAAGAAGTTCCCTATTTGCCACGGTAGTTGCGAAGCTCTTGAGTCTCGTGCCTCACGAATTGGATCATAGCGAATAGGGAACTTCGTACATACAGACACAAATATGAGCCTCATTGGTGAGCCTCGTACACACGTGTCGCGCCTTACGGCCAAAATGTCCCCTAGTGTAAACGGCCCTTTACTTCGACATTTTTGACCACACCAAGCAACTTGAGACTCTCGAACCCAATAGTTCTTAACCTTTTTACCCCACGCCCGCCTTAAGAATATCGCTTAGGCATGTGTTTCGTTTTATATTATTACTAATGTACACGACCCGTCAGGAATGACGAGTCCTCAGGTTGAGAACTGCTGCTCTAATCAATTGGAAGTGAATATTTTCAGCGCATCAGTCAGCTGTGCGTGCCTAGTGCGTGCCTAAAATGTCCCCTAGTGTAAACGGCCCTTAACAAGCCCCATCACGCGCAGCTCTGCTAGAAACCTAGACGGATACTAAATTACTTTGTTTTTTAAACGTTATTTAAGGTAATGATTTGTTACTCTTTTAAATTTTTGTTTGTTCGGTTTTTGGCAAGTACAAAATAAGGAAGAATCTCAATATTGTTTTAAAAAATTTTCCTTTGAACAATTAGTTTTTCTACCTCTTTCAATAATTCGATCATTGTAAAGTCGTTATTCAACCGATTTTCAAAAATTTAAATTATTCGAAAAGGAAACAAAATTGACTACTTTTGAAAACAAAAACAATTTGGATAAGTTGATTTAAAGCAGAGATATAATCAATTAAAAGGACAGGGACATTTTTATAGGACCTTAGTATTGTAATCTCAGTTACTATTAGGGTAGATATATTTGTTTGTCAACCACATCTCAAAGATTCAAATCAGGAAAATATCAAATCCCATCATTTATGACGGCCGTTCACACAGAAATGAAAATACCAACTAGCTGCACTAGTGAATATAAAGTGTGGGAGAGAAGTAACAGACCCTTTTAATTTGCTAATAAAAGGAAAACTTTGCTCTATATGAAAGAATAGCATTTTACGGTTTATTTCGGTATCCTATTTACTTAGCTATCAAATTAAAGGGGTCAGTTGCTTCTGGCCCGCCCTGTATTTATGTTTTTAACTTAAAAAAACGAATTTATTTTGCACACTTATGCAACTCTGACAATCTTCTGGTGTTACTTGCTTGTTACTGTCTACAAACGGCTTTTATTAATGAAACGAGGAAATTTGAGTTTTTAGTTTTGATACAGTGCAAACAATGAATTGCATACATACATTTCACAGAAAATACTTTCCAAGTAGCGACTTATTCATCGTTAGTGGGCAACTGACCCAACAGGTCGGGAACTCATTCGGTCGGGAACTCAACAGTAGTCGAGTAATCAGCAAACTTTCTGCTTGATCAGGAAGCCGAGTCGGCGGCACAGGAGAGTCAGACCGGTATCTTATCGGCCTGCAGGACGTGTCTGTGTATCTTGTCTACGATACGCTTCATTGATTGTGCATTGATTTCTTTTATTTCTGGAACATGAGAAGAGTCGCCGTTTTCAAGAACGAGACTGTCACAATTTTTGCACTGCTCTGTTCCCTATTTTTTAATGTGTGCGATATAGGGTTTCCAATCCCGGGTCACAATGAAAATCCCTCCGGGATTTCATTATATTTTTACATTTTTGCTATTGTTATTTGTTGCCCATGCCCATCACAGTATTTGGCGATCAAAGGAGCGAAAAACCTTTACCTGTGAAGGATTCTCTTATAAATTCACTCTCTATATCCGTATTTATTGACACGTCATCAACTGCTATAAGCATGGTCATTTGTTCTTCCTGAGCACTTTGATGCACCTTTACGAAACTTATCATTTTTGTTTGTTTAGGCTCAGTGCTTTCAATACTGCTCTCCCTTGCATGAGAGCGCTTTGTTGCAATACGAATTCTGTCTTCTGAGCTCTTAGTTGACGCAACTGCAGTCTACAGTTTCAGGCTTCACTATGTTGTGTTTACTCTTTAGGCGATGTAACAGACCATTGGTAGACCAGCCTTTGCAAAGTAAACTCTTGCCGCACTTAGCACATTTCGCCCTCTCTCCAGTTGCATCTTTAACGTGGTATCGCCACACAAAGGCTTTGGTTTCCACAACATCGGCCGTTGCCATCGCATCTATTACATTCTATTCTTTATTACTTGCAAAACCAAACCGCAAACTATATTCTGATGCAATAGTTGAACTATACTATGAGATAGTGTAGACTACACTGTGTAGTGATGTAAATTGCAATAATTGCAATTGTATTAAAACACCAAAGTCCTATTTTGAGCTCGCAAATTGATTAATCATATTAAGCAGCTTGATTTTAAGTTATTTTCTCATTCAAATTTTGAAATATATATATACTTTTTAGAACCCCGGGAATTCACGGGAAAAAATGAGTTCCCAGGGCTGGAAATTTTAGTCCCCAATCATCCGGGAACCCGGAATGCAATCCCAAGTGCGATCTTGAATGGTTACTTTGAAGATCTTTGAAGACGTGTATCTTCTTGCTAGAAATTATATAAATACTTGCTAGAAATTAGTGTCTATTCTGGGATATTTATAGCGTTCTCTCGAGGTTACGCCTTCACTAATATCACAGAGTAAAATAAGAAAGCTACTCTTAAGCCCCAAGACCCATCACAGTACGGTTGATTTCCCTAATCTGGTTAGCTGTTGGTAAACAGAGAATTTATTGTTTGGTTAGGATAAATAGGTATAAGTCAGCTGTATCCGCGAGTGGTAAAGACAAGTTAAACTATGTATGATAGATGAGGTTGAGTATGAAAAGTTAGGATTGAGTATTTTAGGTTAAGAAAAAAGCAGGGTAAACCTCCTTTTAAGATCAGCCCAGCCATTTGAGGCAAAACTTTTTTCACAGTTCCAATAACTTTAGCTGTGTGAACTGGATACCTGATCACCACACAATGACCACAGATTGTTTCCTTAATAGATGTTTGTAACATCGAACCCGCATTGTGTATTATTTTGTATTATAAAAACAAAATAATAAATAAATAAATAAATTGAAGAACAGAGTGCCAATGAAATAAATAAAAAAGTACGCATTGGGAGTATTAATTCAAATGAAGTTTTCTTGACTTAAAATGGCTCTAGGTAAGCACAACTCGGCATGCATATGCTTCGAAATCAGTCTGTACAAAGACAGTTAAGTTTAAATTCCAATTTTGTTCTAGAAACTTCGTATTATTGTCACTAATATGTGTTTCGCCCCCTGTGAAAATCTTGTGCCTGCGGCAACAATCGTTTTTGTGCAATTCCAGAAAGTTTTGAAAGACGAAGGGTGTACGAATATTTTGTACTTAATCCTTTAACGCCCAAGTGGACTCTACGGTCCTCTTTCGAAAATAGCCTCAATAAAATGTATTTCTCGTTAAATTAGTTCCCTAATGTGTTCTTTGGAGTTCACTGCCGAGTGGCAGTTCCTTCCTCATCCTGATGTCAGTGATTACCTGATGCCGGCGCCAGTTTAGTGACGGTGATTGTGAAAACCGTAATATGAGTACAAAAATGCAGACGTTAAAGGGTTAAGAGAAATTTCTTTGAATGATATTCGTTTGTGCATGACAATACTGAAGAATCGTTATCGTACATCCATTTTTCAAATGAAAACATCGCGAGTACGATAATACTTTCCACTCGCGTTTCTCCCGTTTAGCGGGTTCGTTCAATGATGCAGTAATGCTGATAATACATTCATGTCATTCAACATAAATTACTTCTGAATGCATGCATTTGAATACCCCTACAATTACATAAATGCATAACCATTTAATTTTATTTTTTGTAACAGAACTCACCCAGAATCACCATGAACTTCTTCTAACTGAGCAGAAATATCCATTGGGGCCCCAGTTGTCTACAATTATTATGTCTTCTGACTTTCTATGCGTGAAGTTTATCACCGGCCGTGAAATGCCTTAGTAAAGGTGGAGCAGGAAATGGCTTCATGTTGCTGTGACAAGCCACAAACAACTCAGCGGCCTTGCTAGGTAGAGGTTCGATCCTCGAGACATGGTGGTTACATGGACGGTAGCATCGAGGAAAGAAAAATGTCGTCCGTGGATAATGACGATACTGGACCAACTTCCAACAAGCAAGAACTACTGAAGTCCAAAGAGCAAACGTCAATAGAGTCTGCTTCTGATCAGTGTGGCTCAGGCAAGACTACGCCCAATTCGCCGGGTGGCAACGAGGTACAGGATGACACTCCAGACTTGGTGCCAAAGCTCTGCAGGCGCAAGATCCCAATCAGCCTCGGGGGCTTCAGCATCAAGAATTCTAAATTAGGATCCAAGTCTTCCAAGTCCAAAATTCGTAGTAGTGGAAAGAATGAAGATGGGGACGATGCCGACGTCATGGTGGAAAGTGAAAAGGTGGAAGGCGAGCGCGAAACTTGGGGGAAGAAAGTGGATTTTTTGCTTTCCGTCATCGGCTTCGCTGTCGACTTGGCAAACGTGTGGCGCTTCCCGTATCTGTGCTACAAAAATGGAGGAGGTAAGTCAAAAATTTCTTAGCCCTTAAATTTTGTTTTTAAGGCTGTGAATATAGATTTTATTCAACTTCGGATCACAACTCTGGTTACATGACATGAAACTATGTGTTTACAAAGATCGCAAGTGAACTCGACAGAGTCTGGTTCCGAAAAAAAAGTCCCTGGTCTCTCAAGCTATTCCAAATTATAACTACAATAAGTAAGACAAGATTGATGTAAACCTATTTGCGTTTGTGCATTACATACAGTCCTTTAACACCAATAGCTTCATTATTTCTTGGTACACTAGGTACCAAAGCCACGTAATAACGCGAGTTTATACCAGTCACGTCTAGGTTTCAGACTTCTCCATCTCGAGTTCAGCTGGTACATTTCATTGTAGGGTCATCTTTACTTAAAATTATTTCCTATGATTGTTTCCTATCAAAATACGTCATGGTAATGATTTCATTTTTTTGTATCGAAAATGGGGACAATATTTTTCTCGGCATTTTCTCGGAGGGAAACAAACATATGATATTCCATTAACTCAAATATTAAAAGTATTTCAGCTCTGCGTATCGCTTAGAAAGCCGAAATTTCTTCCACATTCTATCAAAAGTTGTTGCTGATTAATCTTCAACTAGAGTCAAATCAATGAATAAAAACAAATTCTCGAAAATACTTGCAAAATTAATTAAAAAAAAAAAACAATTTATGCAATCCATCAAGCACAAACGACCCATTACGAAAAGCATTACTCGGGTCAATTTCAATAGGCAATTCAAAATATGATCACTTGTGAATTCCTAAACGTTCAGTGACTTCTAGGGCAACACAGAAATCGTGGAGCATTGCTAGATTGTCAATGATATCTGTGGCTTAATTTCATTTGAAAAAACTCAGTGAATATTTGTAGAATAATAGTGCTCCTTAGGAGCTGGGTGAGGACGGATGTTCCTTGTAGGTTAAAGTTTGGAAAATGGTTTTGGAAAACTTCAATAATATTAAGTAGCTCTCAAGCAGTGCCTTAGGCCTATGTAACACCGGTGCTCCCAGAGTTAATATAAGGTATTGATAGCTACAAATGTCTCGTTTCTAATAAAACTTAAAAATGAAAAATAGAGCAAAGAAAAACGGCTTTAGGGGGATCAAAATGTGAGGTATAATGAAATTCTCGAGACACGGACTGGCTTTCGAAACCAATCACAGGTAATCGCAAAAGAAGACATGGACACATCTCGCTCCTAAATGGTCTAAAAAAGAAAACTTTCTGCAAATAATTAATTTATTCGAGTTTTTGACTAGTTTTACGTATGAACTTTTTACAGATAAGTTTGACCAAATTTATTCTCTCTTTCACAAAACAATGCAGTAAAATGATTTGACTTCTCATGCCACCATTGAAGCAAATCATTTTTGATTTTACATCAATTTCATATTCATGAGTAACGAGCAACAAAGAATCGAACTCCAAATCACAATCTGAGAAATACACGAGTATCCAAATTTCCGTTTTTTTTTTTAAATTGCGAGTGTTAATGTCCAGCGCAGATTAGGTTTCTTCATATTCTGCTTAACAAGCAAGATCTTCCAATATTATAATCGTTAGCAATAGCTGAAAACCAATTAGGGAAAGACCCAATAGGGACTCGACAGGTACGTCATCCTAAAGACTGCAGAAAAAACAGCTCGTGGAATCTTGCGCAATATGCTGGCACTTCTGTACCATTTTCTGGTCAATATTCTTCCCGCTGCGAGCTCAAGTACCCCTGGCCGGTGACTCTATTCCAACTTACGTAAACTCGTCCAACTCTCGTGGAGACCTTTCACTAGCAGCGTTCGCCTGTGTCAACTTGAGCCGCACTTATTGGCTAGCCAATGTTGCCCGATATTGTGGCGTAGTGATTTACCGGGTGTCAGTTTTGCTGCGTGTGATATTGCCATGTGGAGTACTGCTGTGTGATGGTTATGGTAGTAAAGCAATGAGGTTGTCTTGAAATACTCGAATAGCCGTGTTGTTTTGAGGTTGCATTACAATTTACCTTAATACTTTTTTCATGTTGGATGATACGAATATTTAACATAGAATTTATGAGGGATGAAACGAATATTTTACAAAGAATTTATGAGGGATAATACGAATATTTTACAAAGAATTTATGAGGGATTATACGAATATTTTACAAAAAATTAATGTGGGATGATACGAACATTTTACAAAGAATTTATGTGGGATGATACGAACATTTTACAAAGAATTTATGTGGGATGATACGATATTTTACGAAAAATTTATGTGGGATGATACGAACATTTTACAAAGAATTTATGTGGGATGATACGATATTTTACGAAAAATTTATGTGGGATGAAACGAACATTTTACAAAGAATTTATGTGGGATGATACGAATATTTTGCTATGAATTGATACGGGATGATATGACTACTTTTGAATTTATTGTTCGTAGATGATACGACTCTGCACTCTTCTACATATTGCCATGCTTAAGTGGATATCGAACGATAATGCCGTTAAACGCTATTGCTGAGAGACGATGTTGATGTATAACATTAGGGCTTAGTGGTTTGTTATAATCGTGTGACCGCGCACCTGAGAGTCAAAAATCTTGACTCAATATAAGCGGCAAAACAATATTATTGGTAGGAATATAACGTGTGGCTATGCTGATGTTCTAAATTATTGGTAGGAATATAACGTGTGGCGATGCTGATGTTCTAAATTATTGGTAGGAATATGACGTGTGGCGATGCTGATGTTCTAAGTTATTGGTAGGAATATAACGTGTGGCGATGCTGATGTTCTAAATTATTGGTAGGAATATAACGTGTGGCGATGCTGATGTTCTAAATTATTGGTAGGAATATAACGTGTGGCGATGCTGATGTTCTAAATTTTACTCACTATTGTTCCAAGATACACTTCCGCTTAGGAAATATTATTTTCCAATTACGATATTTTTCTAGTTCATCACGCGGAAAAAGACAAAGAAAATTACTTATCATCTTTACAAAAACACTCCCTGCAAAATTTGACATCACTGATATCAAATATATTTGCAAATATATACATATTTGCTCTGTATTTTTTAGCCTGATGATGATGTTGGTACATCGAAACGTTGCTTTTTATAAATAGACAATGATGTCAAATTTTGTAGGGAGTGTTTTACTGAAGATGATAAGTAATTTTCTTCGTCTTTTAACGCTTGATGAACTAGAAAAATATCGTATGAAATATTGTTAATTCAATGAAACTGAGGTTTATGGTGAGTCGATTCCGGAAACCAATTCTAAGGAAAACTGATACATTCCACCGTTGTTGTAAGATGAGTGCCAAAAATTTTCCTGTAACGCAGGCATGAGACATTCCAAAGTTGGAGTGGCGTATAATTTCGAAGAATCTAACGGTCTGTCGCTGAAATTTACTTGGGTAAAGTTATTCCCTCGGCTTACGTGTGAACTTGCAGCTCTACAGCGGCGTGTTCTTTGCAGCCAGCGATGCTACAAGCTGGAGTCACTTAGCGACGAGTTAGAGCAGTGGTTCTTAACCTTTTTAATACCGCACCCCTCCTTAAGAATGTATTTTTCCTTCGAGCCCGTATTTAGCGTTTTCAAATAAATGTGGCGCTTAGGTTAAGACAGGAGAAAAAAGCATGGATTTTCTACTGAATCTATTAATTCTATTTAATGTGAACCAATTACGTCATTGATATATTTGATACTGGAATCCGCTCACGCCCTTCGCAGGGGCGCACCTCTAGGTTAAGAACTGTTGTGCTAGAAGGAACCTCATCGAACAGAAACAACATTTTGAATTTCAAGTTGGTTTTTGCTCATTTGATGCTTCTGAAACACTTTTACATAATGACAATATTGTCGATATTGTCAGAACCTCACATAATCCCACTGGGAGCGCTAATTCCAATAGATACAATAGTTGTATCCCCCTGAGGGGAGTGACTGGCCTTTTGCACGCTGTAGCAAACGAATGAACTCACACAGTGAAGCAGATCGATAGATTCATGAAAAAATTCTGAAAAACATGAGATTAAAAAGAGAAGTTTGATAATTTTTGGATTTGCCAGGATTGTAGGATTGACGTTTTCGTCCAAAATTATTTCGAAGCATAATTAATTCATAAAATTTAATACTAAATTTATTAATATTTACCTCCCTTGTTTCAGTTCTGGGTGCAGAGTGATCCCTATGTCAAAGTCGGATTGAAGTAGGGCAAAATTTTAAAATTTCTTGGAAAAAAATGAAATACTCATTTTCCATTAATCAGTGGATGCTGCAGCTGCAGTTCATTTCAAATTCGAACAATTGCAATATTGTTCGAAAACTGAAATTCATGTTTCATAAATGCAAGTCAAAGTACCTACTATGTAGTGAAATAAAGGAATTTTCAACAATTTCCCAAGCCATATTGCTGACATTTTTAAAAGAAGGAGCAGGACTATAGTGGTGTACTCTTCAAATGATTCTAAGGAAACATGAAGACTTCAATAAGACGTTTTCTTGGGAAATCGAAACCTGAAGGACAAGTTTAAAATTTCTGGGCAGTTTGAAATGATGAGAAAGTAAAATGTTTACAATAACTTCATCACGCGTCGTATTTCTCTCGGCCAAAGACGCAATGCATAAACCATATCAACTCAAGTAGAGAATTGTGGCAAACCTTTTTCTAAACTTGATACATAATGTATAAACCATGTCAATTCAAGTAGAGATTTGTGGCACAAGCATGAGTTTCCCTATTGCTTTTTTTGCGCCCGGAAGTAAAGTCCTTTTGATCAGGCCATCGGCGGAGGGCTTATGCATCTCCAAAACAATTAGGGCTGCACTAAGTGGCTGGGGCCGTGCTGCTATTTTTCGGCTGAGAAGTGAGCTACAAGGGGGATTGCAGGATCAAGATTGCCATAGGCGACCGCGACGTGATCAGTGAAAACGCTGAGACTAGAAAACTTACGATTTCTCGAATGCAAAGCGTTGAAACATCTGAAAACGCTGCCGAGGCTTGAACCGCTTGGACTTTAATCACTCAAATGTGGTCATCCATTATTTTGTTTTCTGTCTGAATAAATGATCCTTCTATCGACATGAATGAAGAGGTAGAACCATCTAGTGAGGGGTTCTATGTAGCACTTTTTGGTTCGAGTTCTGTGATGATCATGATTTTAGCGAATCAATTAGGGAATGAGGTAGCAGTTATTATTATTATCCTTTCTATTAAGAAAATGGATCGACAGGTCAATAGCAAAATTTTGTAAAAAAAAGTCCACATCCTGCCGTGCTCGTGAGACTTCTGCGATGTTCAGCTACACAAAAACTTTAATAGCGACAAAGTTTATGTTATTCCTATATTAAAAAAATAGTACTTCAAACTTATAAGTATTTTTTCAAGCCTTCTCTGTGGTAAGGTATAAAGAAATTCTCGACCCCTAAGCGACTAAACTAGGGAAGAAGATTAGGGCGGATAGAAGTGAGGTAAATGGTATCTCTTTCCTAACTCAAATGAAGAGAAATTTCTTGAAGTTAGGCCACAGGCAGGAGGCTATCTCTCTCTTTTGTGTACGTTTTCCTATTGGTTGAACACAAGTTACTAATTTTAACCCGCTATGTGACAAAATAGAATCTGCATCGTTGATTCTTAAAACTATTCAAACTGTTGCTAATTTTGGAATTCCGAGTATGATTTACTTAGACAATCGAATCAACCCGAATCAGTTTGTGTGCTACGATGGTTTCTACCACCTTTTACAACTCACATGCGGAATTTTCTCACTTTTAAGGCGCACGTTTTGTTCATCGTTGTATTACAGGGAAAGCAGTCTTTGCACGAAAAATAATAACTCATTTATGACAGTGCAAAAGATCACTATCAGAAATGTGGAACAATTGTAAAGAATAGTGTCACATTTATTTTAAAAAATTCTTCAAAATTCTTTCTAAATTCTTTCTACATTCTTTCTCAAAGAATTGTGAAACAATTCTGATGTGATCACCATCTTGCCCCATTATAATTGTGAAAACAGCAAAAAACTGTATTAAAATCCTTGAATGAATGAGAAAATTAAATTGAATTGTGCAATAGAAAGAGGTATGTCAGGGGCCATGCTTCGCTAATTTCTTTGAAGTTGACTTACAGAAAGTTCGCTAAGAGTTTTTGATCCCTCACTTCAGTTCGTATACTTCCTTGTAAAATAAGCATGAGAAATTCAACAATGAACTGCTAGAGTTACTCAAGTAACTTCAATTCAGTTAAGGATGGCATTCACACCATTCACAAAGTTAGTGGATGTTTTTCTTTATTCAAATGTGCACATATATTAGGGTACAATGTTTTTTCCAAATGCCTAATGAAAAACGGGATGAAATAATGACGCTTACTTTTGGTCGAGCCTTTACTCATGTCAAACACTTGGTAAAGGAAAAGAATTGTGTTTAACTCTTTGCTTTTTTACCACACGAAAAGACATGATATTCTTTCAAATTTGAAATTCTCTACACGATGAGCAAGTCCTTTTAAACCAAAAGATGAACTCGGTAATATAAATCTCTGAAAAAAATTAGGAGCTCATATACTATCGGTTGTCAAAAATTTGCTTCATCAACTTGCTGACTCTATCTTTCTCAGCTGTGTTCCTTTGAAGAATTTTTCGAAGGTTTATCATACAATGATAATTTTAATCCTGCGGGAGCTCTGGAGATGAAGAAGTTAGTTTTAAAGCCCAATTAGTGGCAAAAGAATAGACACAAGGTTACAAAATCATAAAGCCTACTCCCCAAATTTTCATGCTCGTGCACTCGAAGTTTACGTTTCTCATAGAGAACAGATTTCAGCACAATTCAAGAGTGAGACAAGCGTTCCTAGTTTTCTGAGTTGGGTTCGTCAATATGATTTATATAGCACCCTTAAAACCAAATACCCGGTGAAGCACATCAATTCCGAGGCGTAGGAAAAGATGAAAAAAAATTTTCAGGAGAAAAGCTCGCTTCTAGCATCGATGTGATTTCAAGTTTTCTCTTATATATTTGAAGGGTGGAAGGAGTGCAAAATACAATTCATTTACGTATCAGCATTTCTTGATCTGGTGGGATTCTGAGCACCAATGGTAATAATTTAAAAATTTAATTTTCCAAAAGTACAGCTATGCAAACGATGCTCCAAGTCAAATAATAAAGCATGATCATATTTTATGAGCAGCTTAAAACCACATGGATATACTGCTGAGTTTGTGTTTTCCTTGCTAGATTCAATTTAATTTTTCGAACTTTCAGTCAACTCGAATTACCCGCTCGAGTCTAGTGCATGCGGTTTCTTCTCAAATACGTTTAGTTTTTCGCCGCATTTTGCCCAATCCGAAATGAAATAATCCTTCAAGAACTGGGACAATTCAGTGAAATATGGTGAAAACTTCGCGCACCCAAACTGTTGAATTGTTAAATCCATACATCTCATATCTGGAGAGGAAATCTATACATCTCACATCTGGAGAGGAAAACCATACATGTCACATCCGGAGGGGAAATCCATACATCTCACATCTGGAGAGTAAATCCATACATCTAACGTCTGGAGAGGAAATCCATACATCTCACATCTGGAGAGGAACTCCATACATCTCACATCTGGAGAAGAACTCCATGCATCTCACATCTGGAGAAGAACTCCATACATCTCACATCTGGAGAAGAACTCCATACATCTCACATCTGGAGAAGAATTCCATACATCTCACATCTGGAGAAGAACTCCATACATCTCACATCTGGAGAAGAACTCCATACATCTCACATCTGAAGAAGAACTCCATACATCTCACATCTGAAGAAGAACTCCATACATCTCACATCTGGAGAAGAACTCCATACATCTCACATCTGGAGAAGAACTCCATACATCTCAGATCTGAAAAAGAACTCCATACATCTCACATCTGGAGAAGAACTCCATACATCTCACATCTGGAGAAGAACTCCATACATCTCACATCTGGAGAAGAACTCCATACATCTCAGATCTGAAGAAGAACTCCATACATCTAACGTCTGGAGAGGAAATCCATACATCTCACATCTGGAGAGGAACTCCATACATCTCACATCTGGAGAAGAACTCCATACATCTCACATCTGGAGAAGAACTCCATACA
>JACJUY010002215.1:27423-42825 GCA_014220935.1 Platorchestia sp. MABIK
ACATCTGGAGAAGAACTCCATACATCTCACATCTGGAGAAGAACTCCATACATCTCACATCTGGAGAGGAAATCCATACATCTCACATCTGGAGAGGAAATCCATACATCTCACATCTGGAGAGGAAATCCATTCATCTCACATCTGGAGAGGAACTCCATACATCTCACATCTGGAGAGGAAATCATTACATCTCACATCAGGAGAAGAAATCCATACATCTCACATCTGGAGAGGAAATCATTACATCTCACATCAGGAGAAGAAATCCATACATCTCACATCTGGAGAGGAAATCCATTCATGTAACATCTGGAAAGGAAGTGTTTGCATTTCTGCTTCTAGAGCCTGAGAATACGGCGCTAATGCATTTCTTATTTGTTCACCGATCGGTTGATGAATGCGAAATTTATTTGATGTATTTTTCTAGTAATGTCATATTAAGAAATTTTTGAATGTGATGGACCTAGTTCACTTGTCAAAAGGAAGGAAGACATTTAGATTTTTTAAATGGCAGCCCACACGTGATCGAAGCTGATTATTAGGCTTTTGGAAGCAGGATATTTTTATAGGCATTGGTGTGAGTAATTTTTGAAGCTGTGTACCATGCCCACTAATTAAAGTTATTTCTTCATTCTACAGTAAAAACTCTTTTGCTGCACACCAATGGTAAGTTTGAGTATACCTAACTTGATTACGTCCAAAGTGTGTTTTTTTCTTTTTTCTTGTAAGGTCAGACAGTGAGTGCGCGGCTTCTCATATTTTAAAAAAGTAATAAATTCTGGTCACTCACAGGGAAATCTCTCACAGTTGTTCTCGCTTGCATTAAAAAATTATCCTCTTTTGCTAAAGAATTTAGATTCCATAATTTTAAATTATATTCGAATGTGATATCTCTTTGCTATTGGGAACAGATTAAAAGCAGTCATGCTTGAGTTGATCATCTGCTTATGAAAGCTATATAGTGTGGCGGGTATTACTCAAGAGTGCATTTTTCTAGTGATAGTGGACAAACTTAACTCGTTTCCTTTATCGTCACGTAGAACCCAATACTGAAGGCACGGATAACAGCTGTGTAATGGTCATTACGCGAACACAGAGTCTGTACTTTATCACTTTGATTTGTGTCTAATTAAATGCACCCAAATTCGGTTACCGTGTTTCAAGTGAGCATAACCTAACTGTTCTTTTCTGCATCATTTTACTTCAGACTATCTCGTCTGTTTACCAAACTTCAATAATATTATTTTCGATTGTTGTTTTGGAGTTTCTTGACTCTCTCCTTCACGTGGCTGGCAGTGCCTGTGAGCCCTTTTAATGGATCATTTAGCGGTGCACTCAAATAAATTACAGAGAATTGCAGAAAATACAATAAAATGCGTCAGGCTTCGCAGCCGCGGTGGCTGGGGAACACAGAGGCCATCGACGCGAATTAAGGTCAAGACTTGACAGCTGAGGAGGGGAGACTGTAGAGTGTTTGTCTATAGGTTCAATTTCACTGAAATTGTGCTTTTACTTAGCGTTATTAAGATATTTAAGGTCAACGTCATCGAAATTGCGCTTTTTTATTGTTTGATTATTCATTAAAGGTTTCCTTTTAATTTCATATGAAACACATGTTATGGTGGCATCACATGGGCGCAAAATTTGGTGGCTTCGGTTGGCACCGATTGCTCAAACTTGCAGCCTTTCGTACAGATTTCATAAAATGATACCCTTTCTTCATGCTTCTCATTCACTAAGCCACCAGCGACCCGAAGGGTCTGGCAACAGTATAGCAACTTTTTGAGATTTTTTTAAAATGAATGTTTCTAAGAAATTTTATCTTCAATTCGGCGAGAGTTAATTATTTGTGATAATTCTACAATGATAAATCTGAAACCATGATAAGCTTTGTTCTATTTTATTATTGAAAGTACAGCGTGGACGGTGCCGAACCAACAAGGTTATCAAAGGTTTTTGACGCATTTGTATGCCAGTGGTTATTTTTACAGTTAAGTTCCTTGACATTTTTTCAAACGTTGTTTACAAAATTAACTTTTTGAGGGGCATTTACGGTTGTCAAGCAGAAATGAGCAGATCACACATAGAAAGTAATGAGTTCGCTTTAATGCAAAACAATGACCTCTTATGAGCTATGCTTGGGCGTAATATAGATCTTAAAGTTATGTTTCATACATGCAACTCTGAAGACAGTCTTTGCTTTAACACGTTCCTCGTGTATTGAGCCATTTGTGTACCAATGGGTAAATTGCTCATTCGCGTACGAGTACAAATAAATGACATTTTATCTTTTTCGCGACCTTTTTGAAATGATTGTATTCATACGAGGTGTAATGTATCGTGCAATTGCATTTTTATATTTCTTGGGAAGGATAAAAATGCATTTGAGCAGTAAAGTCGATTTCCTCATTCTGCTACCTACAACCTAACCAGAAAAACCGTTAACAGCCTCGGATACGCAGGGAACGTGCTAATAATTCGGAGGATAGTTTGGTTTTCAGTAACTATTTTTAACAATGAAATACAAAAATTTTCCACTTCCTGTTAAAATAATTTTGTTATTTTCTCGTGAGCAAAATCTAATTTTAACTCATAACCACCTGGACCATGTGTGAAATATATTCGATTTCGTTTTGTTTTATTCCGTTCTTGTGTATCGCACTGAAGAAATAAGAATGAATTGACAGTTTATTTTCTGATAAATTAAATGCATCGCGTTTGAAGCTGTTCCGGTTTGGCCATAAACTATCTCAATCATGAACGCTTGCCTAATAGTTTTATGGCAAACGTAACAGTTTTCGTTGAAATAATATTGAAAAATTTGTAAATATCAGCAAGAAAATATCCTACGTTGAATATTTGAATTACTTGTCTATGTAAATCATAATCTTATTTTACGCAGAACTAAGCACGTTTTCAAGAAGTTCGTTTGCCCTCCCGAGTTAGTTAAATGTTATTCTTAAACACCGTAGATTATTTTAATAACGAACATTGCTGTTACGTAGAATGCACTGCGTGACTTCCGGTTGCTATCATATCTCAAGATACACTGTATATTTTACGGAACAATACTTTCTTCTTCCATTTTATTAATTTTGAAATCGCTTATGGATCACCTTCTTACGCGATTAGCTTTTACTTAAAAATTCACTCATTCTCTGGCTATGTGCTCGTCATAGCCGTGTGGTTTAAGGACCTGCCCTTCCTTGAAAGCATCGAAGGTTCGAATACCGGCGCTGGGTGGCGATTTTCTCCGTTGGGTATAAGTGAAAAATTCGAAGCACAACACCCCACTCTACCCAGGTGTCTGAAATGGTTACCGGGCTTGACCGGGGGAGAGCGTCATGGCGTCCTGGTGTTAGTTATAAGGCATTTGAAAAACAAATGTACAAGGTGATATGCATCAGGCTTGAATTGGAAACAATGCATCCTTAGATGCTGATGTTTGTTTTGTTTATGGACTTGAAAGTTTTGGTCCAATTTTGAACTCGTTACGATCCGCTGTACTTTCCTGAGATTTTTCCAAGCCTGTTCACTGAACACTGAGATCGAATGCGTCTTGTTTCATGTGTTACGTTCTCTCCGCAAGCCATTTTTAAATAAAAAATTTTCTCTGTGTGCAGTTAACTCTAAATATATACTTATTTCAAGAGTA
This sequence comes from Platorchestia sp. MABIK, assembly GCA_014220935.1. Classification (NCBI taxonomy): domain Eukaryota; kingdom Metazoa; phylum Arthropoda; class Malacostraca; order Amphipoda; family Talitridae; genus Platorchestia; species Platorchestia sp. MABIK. The sequence goes on from JACJUY010002215.1 coordinate 31,082, forward strand.
AAATTCGAAATAAATTTTTTTTATAAAATGTTACGTTTAGGTCATCCACTTAAATATTTCACGGAATTTTATGTTCCTTATTATCTTCTAATATTAAATGTTTGGCCTGCTATATATTTCTATTTCGATAAAAAATTTTGTGTTCAAATAAAATATTCAGCCAAATATTGCATGAAGTTGTTGAATAACTATAACTTAGCGTTTTTCGGGTTAACTCATTGCTATAAAATAGATCTGTGAGTTAGTGCGCACAAAACAACCATTGTAAAAATTAGTTTACGCTGCGTATGACGCGTACAGTGCAAGTGATACTCGTATTTGGACATGTGGAAATTGTATCACTTCCTATGCATTAACTGCCATTTCAAATGGAGCTTTGACGCCTGATTAAAGGAAAGTTTCAGAGCAAAATCACATGACTGAATGTGAGTACGATCGAAGCACGAACAAGCTGTTGCCTTCATATGCGTAACAGCGAGATTCAAGATATCAATTCTTCTTCTCTCTCTTAATTCATTCCAGGAATATCGATGAGCTGTTGTCCTGTTTTTATTGGTCGATCTCTCGTTCCTAATTTTCTCCCTGAAAATTATGCACATCTACACCTCATGTTTTCGTTTGCTTTATTCATCATTAAAAACCAGTAATTCGAAACAAAATGTAGACTTCAGTCCTCTCCCCTAATCTGTAGAATTCAATACGTAAGAGATTACGATTTAAGTAGATATGTCTCGTAAACGAAAATTTTTGCTGATTTTGTTACCCTTCATTACGTTACGATGGGGCAACATGTCTTGGGCAGATTTTAAACATATTCATTGTCTACGTATTTAGTTTCTCCAATTCCTTGAACGCTCCACAAATTAGGAAGATAAATTACGTTGTACGTTTAAATCTGGATACCAATTTTGAAACAAATGTTTATTGACACTGTTTCAATTCTCATTTATCAGCTTTGTAATTTTAATTCACAGGTTTTTTTGCTGTGAAGTTACCGAACTGTGACTTTCTTTCAGAGGATCATCGAATAGCTCAATCATTGCATTTTGAATATCAGAATAGTAGAATAAGTGCACCAGAAAGTATCAAAGTACTTAAAGTGCTTTAAGTATCTTAGTATTAAAGTACAAAAATGATAATTCAGTCGAAGCACAACATCGTGCCTTCCGTCACCTAATCCCCACTTTACCACATAAACTACTCCAGTAGAATATGCAAAAATCCCAGCATGCAGTTTTATACTCGGCCTGAAGAATTGCTAAGAAAATTGGACAGTGGCAGACAAGTTGCAATTCAGTTTACGGTGCTGGACAGATGAGTTTTGGTAAGCCATGGTCCCTGGAGCCCTTAAGCGCCTCAGACTTAAACGTGCCTGATTAGATGGGGTCGGCTGGGCTGGAGGAGGGGGCGCTTGGTTCACAGCCTCTCCAACTCGCGAGCCTGACTTGCAGCGATCTTCGTATCAAATGAAGCCGATTTTTGTTTCGCTAGAATACCCGTCCCTCAATAGTTATACTAATAGTTACACTAATACAATAGTTTTACTTATAGTTAAATGTTATACGAGAGTACTCATCTCTTCAATAGTTATACTAATAATTTTACTAATAGTTATACTAATAGTTATTCTAATTGTTATACTTATAGTTATACCAGTAGTTATACTAGTAGTTATACTAATTGTTACACTAATAGTTATACTAATAGTTATGATAATAGTTATGGTATTTGTTGTGGCAATAGTTATGGTAATAGTTATGGTATTTGTTGTGGCAATAGTTATGGTAATAGTTAAATATTAAACTATAAGTACTAGTTTTTTAGGCATTGACACAGTGTGCGATGAAACGCTTAAAACCTAATCAAGTTAGCTATGACATGACATCGGTAATTGCTGTCGGATCAGTTGAGCAACTGCAAGTGTGTGATGAACGAATCGGAGACGATGTTTTCACTACCATTCAAATTTTGCATTTATTAGTTAAACCACTGCGTATGTGTGTACGTTTATAAATTCTGGGTATTATTGCGATGGATAGAGAATTGTTCAGACTTAGACAAGTATTCATATAAGTTTTCAAGACAATAATGCTTGATTTCTTTTTCACCTAGGTATATTGCAAGCAGTCAACAAACCACTGAGACCCGTGGTGATGGGTTTCATGCAAACACTTCCATGAGCCGTAATTTTGTTGGTTGCATGTTGTGTGAGATATAAAACTAACTTTTATGTCCAATAAAAGCAAGTGAAAGACCTCCAAAAAGAGTGAATTTGTAAGGTTCAATAAGGACACGTCTGTATTGTTCAGTAATGACATCTCGGTGATCGCCCATGAAGACGCATTTGTGATTTCCATTGACATGTTTAATTAAATAGCTTGTATTTATAAGCAGAAATTTGCCAAAAATTTTCCAGTTGGTGGAAAATATTTTCTCGCCAGAGCTGCATTTAGGTCAGACTTTTATAGCATATTATTTATTATAATATGCTATAATATTTATTAGAATATAGCATTTATTTTATAGTATAGCATATTATTTATTATAGACAAAGAATGTTTTTTCTCCATGCAGTCAAAAGCTCACCATCGCGAGTTCATGCTGCAATGAACTCATTTTCGTTATTTTTCAGGGTAGTTCTAAAGGTCTAAATAACTACGACATTAAATTATAAGCTATTCATTTCTGTTTACTTTCATTGAAACAGTGTTCTAATTTATGCCGAAATCATTGTTTAACTGGCCCACCTCTAAAGTTACAGTTTTGAGTATTCATTAAACGAGTTGACATGGAAAAAGTTATAGAATTCTCCATCAAACAAAAGCATCTTGGAAAAACTCAAGCGGTTATTCTTTTTTCTCATAATTGAATCACAAGAGATGAGAAAGGAAAATACATTTGATAGATAAATACCTTTGATCTTGAGGGTTTTTTACCATTCATTCAATTTCATCTTACTTTGTAGAGGAAAGAAAAGAATGCGTTGCCTATTCGTCGTCGTCTGAGGGAGCCTGAAAACACCTAAACTGTACTTCATGATTTTTGTGGCAAGATTCGGACACATTTATGGAGGGAGATGTGAGGCATCATCAATTTGTCTGCTACGATGGTTTCTACAACCTTTTACAACTCATATGCGGAATTTTCTCACTTTTAAGTCGTACGTTTTGTTCATCGTTGGATTACAAGGAGAGCAGTCTTTTCACGAAAAATTACAACTCATTCATGACAGTGCAAAGGATCACCGTCAGAATTGTGAAACCATTGCAAAGAATTTAACTATTGTAACTATTAGTGTAACATCATCACCACAAACTGATGTGGTGATGATGCGGTTGGCTGGGTAATAAAGAATTCAAAAAACAACAAGTAGACCATCACGTATAGCCATGAATTTCTTTCAGTGTATTACTGGACGAAAGCTCATCAAAATCCTTCACACGGTTCTAATTGATCGTTTCTAGAATTTCCAGTTGTTAATTAACTAGGAAGTTGATTTTCTCACTCATTATTCGATTTTCGATTCGGATTCCAAAATAAGAAGAGAGTGCTTTCTGACCTCATGATGACAAAGAATTGTTTTTATAGCCCCATAAAGGCTATAGGGGGAGTTATTTTTAACCCCAAAGAATCGAGGCGCATGCGTTAGTATTAATCCCATAACGTCAACGCTTTTTTTCTGGCCTCATGATTGCAAGTAATGTCTTTTCTGGCCCCATGAGAGCCAGGGGCGTTCTGTCTGAGAGTCAAGGGCTTGCGTTTTTCCTGACTTTATAGAGTCAAGAGGCATACACTTCGAACCCCTCACGCAGTTGAGCAACGTTGAGCCTGGTAATAACTTGAATGGATTTCGGTCACCTTAAAGACAACGGATGTTGTGAATCATTCATAGAGTCAAAAAACACACGTTACTTTGGACCCCTTTCGAAGTTGAGCGACGTTGGGTCTGGTTTTAACTTGGATGGGTTTCGGACCCGGTGAAGACAAAGGGTGTTGTGAACCGTACCGAATGATTAAAAATGTTGCCTCGCATGTCTGGCCAGGCGCTTTCCTCATCCCCTACTGCCTGATGCTGGTGCTGGGCGGCATCCCCCTCTTCTTCATGGAGCTGGCGCTGGGGCAGTACAACAGGACGGGCGCCATCACGTGCTGGGGCCGGCTGGTGCCGCTCTTCAAGGGTGAGCAATTAATTTCTCTTCAATTTTGAAGGAATAATTTCAAAATGATCCCACCCTTTGCTAGGAATTGCGACTTTCAAGGTGACTTCGTAGGTAACGTTCATGGTCTGCTACACCTAGATGTGCGTACAATGCTGATTCATGTACAGATGATATAATTCAAGAAATGAAAAAGTTGACTGAGAACATCAGAACAGAATAAAATAGAATAGAATAGAACAAAATGAAATAGCACAAAAAATAATAGAAAAGAGTTAACTGAGTAGAGGAACAGGAATGGAGAGGAACAAAACGATATTGAATGCAAAGGCAAGGAATGGAATTCAATGGAAAGGAATGAAACGAGATGAAATGAAATGGAACGGTGTGGACGCGAATAGAATTAAATATAATGGAGTGGAGTGCAGTAGAGTAGAATGGAATAGAAGTGAATGAAATACGATAAAAGAGAGTACGGTGGAGCAGAGAATGATAAAATTTGATTAATTCATTCCATTTGCTTCATCTAGCGCTTTTAGCTAACTAATTTGTAATCAAATCGAAGGACAAACGGAATAGAATAGACAGAAAGTTTCATTTTCTGTAAAATGCGTACTAAACGATGTTCGCTCTATACTAAATAGTAATAAAATCACATAAATCAATTGATAAACAATACTAAATTTCCCTCCAGCATTGACTTCCACGTACCTGTAACTATAGCTCTCTCATATTAATTCTACACTCGTTGAATTACTTCTCATTGCAGAATTACGGAGAGCATCTTTTGCGGTATCGATCTAAGAATAAGTCATTCGATTTGATTTTTTTCAGTTTTTCGGCTATAATGTTACTGACAAACAAACGAATAGTATCATACTGTATATATTTCAGAGTCAGTCAGTATTTAACATTGTAACTCATCTATGAAAAATTTCCTCGATGAACAATTTCAATTGGTCTTCTTGCTTAAATTGGAGCCTCTAATTTTGTGCTTCGATGACATCGGAATGCAAGAGTAAAGATAGATATCATAAAAAAATATATTATTTGCAGTTATTGTGGAATTATTCTCTAATCTGCTTAACATAGGATGAGTAGGCAAGGAGACCAACTAAATAACTGTGATTTGTTACACAAGGATCGAGTCCCTGAATTTTTGGTTCTTTCCATATATTTCGATGACGGAGTTCTCATTTGCCACTTATCAGTGTGATATTCCTCGACATACTGTCATCCTTAAATGGATTTCTGACGTTATTTCTCTCATTTTGAGCCCCCATTGCGTTTCAATTTGAAACAGGTATTTTCATTTCCGGGTTTAGCTAGGAGAACGCACGACGTGAAATATTTCATACTCTCGCATTTCCTGGACATGTTCACAGGAACCTTAAGAATTTCGAGCTCTCATTTGGTCATGTTTTCTTCTCGCTAAAATAAATCTAATTGTAGTGTTGGTGCTTATTTATTTAATTAACACGTACACATGGTCCGCAATAGCATTTTGAAAACAATAATGTAACGAAAATTTTTGCGACTTTTCATTCGACATTCTTTTACCTATCAGGCTCACATATGAATCGATTGAACAAACATCCACGATACATGAAATTAATTTCTAAAAATGTTATAATATGGCGAGATGAAAGACGGATAAAAATTAAAATTACTTGGCGAGTCCCTGTTAACGCTGGAAAGAAATTTCTCTGATGAACTCATTTTACTCGCTGATTTTGGTTTGAAAGGCGGCGCTCCGAACCCGTCACCTCGGTCACGTTTTTATGAGGGCACGACCCAGCGCCACCCTTAGTCCTGTACAAATACCGGGCGTAATTCATCATCCAAAAATTGGATCCCGTCTCTCCTTTTCTCCTGGCCAATTGAATCCAAACACTGAGGGGTCGGACCTAATAAGTAGAAAGTTGCCCTCACCTCCCTTGTGCTCTTAAGAGTTAACTGCGGTGCGGGAAGTAGAGCACGTCCATCATCAAATATGTGCAATTATTCAGTTGATATAGGCATGATATCCCCCGTATGATCTCAAGTTTACATTACTTAAGTAATTGTTAGCATGTGAACGTATAGTCCTTCCCGTATAATTATGTACAATTTTTGTTAACTCGCTTGCTTGGTCTCACCGTTACACTCTGTAAACTTGGAAACTGAGCACCACATTGTGATTCCAAGTTTATGTTTTTGAATTGCGATCCATTAAATTCCATTGAAATTCACTCAAACATTATCTATACAAAAATAAACAGTTATCGGAAGAAAAGAGGACAAGCTTTTAAATCGTTCATTTAGCAATAAACTGTTTTCAAGTTTAAAGAAATAATTACGTCTATAAATTAAAATTCCCGCCGACATCTTTTTTCCATTAATATCGCAAAAAAGCTTGTCAGTTGATGCGATTTCACGTAATGCGTTACCGTTTTATGAATGGAAAAGGATAAGCCTTTAGGTCAAGTTTGTAAATAATTTTTCAATTCTCACGATTAATCACTAAAATATGAACCATATAATTTGATGATTTTAAAACTTGAAGTACAGATCCACGAGCTAAAAGTGACTGTTAAATTCTGAATTTTTATTTTGCGCAAATTTCAATGCCGACAGTGTAAGGCGGCCTTCACACGGCGACCAAATGGTAACGTTTAGTCATAATCGTCTACAGTCAGCGGTGCTACTCGGTCTGTCTAGCGCCGCGAAACCGTCAGATTTCAGGCGTAGTTTGGGTCCAGTTTGGTCAAACTAAGGCTGAAATCTGATTGTTTCTTGGCCCTGGACAGACCGACTAGTGCCGCTGACTGTAGATGATTATGATAAAGCGTTACCATTTGGTCATAATTGTCTACAGTCAGCGGTACCAATCGGTCTGTCCAGCGTGACGAAACCGTCAAATTTCAGCCTTAGTTTGTGACCGTTTCGTGGCTCTGAACAGACCGATTGGTACCGCTGACTGCGGACAATTATTAGGAAACGTTACCATTTGGTCTCCGTGGGACGGCAGCGGCCGGCCTAAGAATTGGTGGCTTCGTAAGCTCAGGGTGATGCACAATCATTTGTTACTGACATCTGGTTACTACCAGCTTTTTTAAACTAAATTTCTTTTTCATTCATGTCTAGCCTTGTATTCTCAAACGTCAATTGTAATTTTCAGTTTAAAATAAATTTTCAGTTTGGTGTCTCATTCCATGAGTATAACAAATAAGTTCATTATGGTACAGTTTTTCTCATCAATATCATCTGAAACATTTTTGGTAAGATTTCATTTTAAAAATTTTCTTCATGGTTTCACGACGCTATTTCGGTGCCTAACTCGCCCCGGATTAAATTTCACCTGTCTTTTCCCCACATAGTTTGGTTTTCCGCAAGCGTTTCAACTGACGTTCGACATTCAGTAGCATTTTTTCTAGCCCTAGCAATGTTGAATTTTATGCCATGTCAGCCGTTCTTCTACTTTCACAGGAATCGGGTTTGCCGTCGTTGCCATCGCGTTTTTCGTGGACTTCTTCTACAACGTCATCCTCGCTTGGAGTCTCAGGTGATGACAACTGTTTATGGTGAAAGTTGTGTTAAGTTAAGTGACGCGCCGAATTGATTTATCGAAGAAAATCCCTTGCAAAATTGCTTATATTGTTATGCACGTGTGCACCGGGTATCTGTTACGCACTGGGTGTCAGTTGTGCAACGGGTATCGGTTGTGTCATGGGTATCGGTTGTGCCATGGGTATCGTTACCCCAAATGAAGACGACTATTTTCAATGAGAGTTTTGTAAATTTTCAGTTTTGTCACGAGCCACGTCTTCGATCTCTAAGCAATCACTTGCGTAACTGTCGTAAAAGTTTAGAAATAATGAAGTAATGAAGAAAGAATGATGCCAAAATTTCTTTTGCTTATGGTACAGTTGAATAATTACAATACTTAAGCAAAAAACGTTACGTTTATAAAGTTTAAATTAGCTTTTTGTGAAAATGGGCCACCAATTTTTGGAGGCCCGTGTGAATGCAACTTAAAAATTACGAACGACGCACCACTCATTGTATTGTGCACACAGTCCATTTTGAAAACTCCTAACACTCTGACCGCGATGTGATCCGCCGGTGGTCACGGATGGGATTTTCCTAATGCGGCCAACCGACCAGTAGTCACAAACTCAATTTTCATAAATACTTAATAAATGCTAAATGCAGGCTAGATCTAGTTTATGAATGCGATTGTCAAAATTGCTTACCACAATAATTATTGACTTGGTATTTGAGTTGAATATTGAGCTAAAGCACAACCCATCGAGGCCAAGTTGTAACAAAATTCTGAACAAGATGTCTCACTTGAAAGAAATTGTGGTAAATTTAATCCGAGGACCCATTGACGGTTTCTCTTCAGTCGGACCAGTACCCATTTCAAACGCCTAGTTCGAGTAGGGAATTGTAACTTCAGGGTGCAGTAGTCAAACCTGCATTTTAGGCTGCCACAGCCATCTAAAAAATGCAGGACTGACTGCTGCACTCCGCAGTTTCTTCCTCTTCCTAACGGGAAGAAATGTCGTGGCTCACACCGCTGGGTTTTGAATGTGTGATCCTTCTGAAGTCAGGCGAGCTCTCTTTAATCTCATAACTACAGTAACTAAAACCTTCTTTAGCAAACATATAGATACTTTTTATTAGGCTTGCAGTATAGAATTCCCTACGTCACGTTTCAGATATTTCCTGTCTTCCTTCACGTCTGAGCTGCCATGGGCTCACTGCAACAACTCTTGGAACACGGTCAACTGCAGGGAGGTCAGTTGCCTGGAAAGTTTTCCAGCAGTTGTTTTATTAGAACACGGCTAACTGCAGGGAGGTCAGTTCCCTTGAAAGTTTTGAAGCAGTTGTTTTATTAGAACACGGCTAACTGCAGGGAGGTCAGTTCCCTTGAAAGTTTTCCAGTAGTTGTTTTATTAGAACACGGCTAACTGCAGGGAGGTCAGTTCCCTGGAAAGTTTTTAGCATTTGTTTGATTAGTACACGACTAACTGCAGGGAGATCAGTTCCCTGGAAAGTTTTCCAGCAGTTGTCGCTAGTGTCAAAGCATACGAGGGTTAGTCAAAAAGTTCTCAGACAAATGCCGTAATTTTGAACTGAACAGAGATTTAAAAGTTTTTACAGGTTGAAACCTGTCCTTAGAGCTTCCTTGATTATTTGCAGCTGTCTCATCAGTCTATGTCAGGTCAGCATCGAGAGAGGTTGCATCTCAAAATAGTAATATTCAACCGGTACATTCCTAGAGTTGACACCCTCAGAAAATCTCATACACCGAGTAATGAGACTCCGGTGCAGCTACATAGGTTCAACATTATTCATGTTAATTTAAAACCACAGAAGCATATCAACAATTAACAACTTTTTTTACGACCAATTATTTAATTAATCTTGAAAATATTATCGAAGCGATGCGTCTGCTGTGTAATTTGTAAGCAATTACGTGCCGGTGTTTTACTTTGGTTCATGCATGTCAAAATCATAAATAGAGTTCACCGGTGCTTACGTGCTTAATTATGTTCAATTCTCTGCAAAAAATGGCCATTTATCAAGAGTTCGTACGTAATTTAAGGTATACAAACAGTAGTAATGTTATATCGGGGCCGTAACAGAAGGAGAAGTAAATACAGAATTAAAAGCATTTTTCCAAGATGAGCTCATAATGCATTTTTGGCTCTTCGAGCAATTGAGAGGAAATGTTTTCATGTATAAGCGGACTTCAATAACTTAAATTTCATACAATTAAATAAGAATAAAGGATAAGGGAGAACGAGATTTAGCCATTGATTTCGACCGTTCTTACTGTCGTTCTAATACTAATTAAGAGAATAGTTTTCAAATTTTTTCGTATATTTTAATTCATTCCCATTACCAGCTGTCAAGAAATGCATCTCTGGAACCAGACGTTGGCACTGACACCAATTTAACGGTTTTCGAGGTGGACACTGCAGCAAACGAGTCCAGCAACTCCAACTTCACCTCTCCAGCTCACGAATACTTTTAGTGAGTCACCAGAGAATTCGTGTCGGCACGAATCTGGCTAAAAACTAATGCTCAGAACATGAACGTCCCATACCAAGGTTGTGATTCGGCGAGCGAGGCTCCTGGTTGAGTCTTTAATCTGAAATGACTTTCCTTTTTAGCCATTAGGAATAAGTTTACAAAAAAAGATCGCGAAAGAAATCAGATTTACTTTCCAGGTCATAATAATTGATCTGCCCTGCTGAAGAAATCAGACTTACAATCAAAGCTTGAAGACCTAAGAAATGAATAAAGTAAAAAATTACAGTGGTTAAAATTAACCCTATCTGCTAGAGAATTCAGTATAGAGATAAAGGTTTTAGAAGTTCGAATTAAGATAACGCAAAATTCAACGCGCGTTTCATGACATTTCACATGAGATTTGACATGTTCAAGTCTCCATTTAAAATTTGACCAATTTTTCTTTGAAACTCGGGTTATTCCCCACCTAGTTGTAAAAGAAACCTCAAATGAGAGGTTATAATTTACAGTTTAATTTAGGAACTGAGTAAATTTCTGAGCTGTATCATGCCAACAAAAGACAGGGACCGTAACTGCTAAAAATGCACCTGAATTATGCAAGAGTGTACGAGCATAATCATCGATCCAATCATGTTCCACTGTCAGCACTGAACACCATTCATTTTGGGGCATTTTCTGCGAATTTAGTACCACGATATTTATCATCATCAGTTTTTCTGGCCTATAAATTCATACGTCTTGGAGGTTAAAAAAGGTATGAAACTTTTCATGGGACAAAAAACAGTGTTCTCGGCTCTTCACTAGGAGATACAGCATCTTGTAGGTATATGGCTCTGGAAAAGATACTTCTGCTTAGTTTGCTCTTCAAACCAAGAAAGTTTGCGACTGCCTGAGATGTAGATGAAAACTAAGCGAACAATTTACAGTACGGTTTGACCAACAAATTATTTGCAATAACCGCTACTTGAATGACCTGATTCAAATACTACGGACAACACGGACCCAGAATTTCAACAATTTTGAGTGATGAGTTAAAAATACATAATCAACATTTATCGTTTACCCTTTTATTCAATTACTTGAAGATCCTTCAACATAGTATACGTCATATGTTCATGTCACACATGCACATTCTGAACATTGAAAATTTTCAATTTTACATTTTTAATTAACCTTACTGCAATGAGCTCAATCATTAGCAGGGCGCGTTCAAAAGTCACATAAAAGTGACGTTTCGATGCTTTGTAAAATTCTATTACGCCGATGAAGGCCATCTATAAAATTTGTGAAGGCTTCAAAGTCCTTTATTCATATTCCAGAGCACGTTCCCTTTCCCTATACCCGTAATTGCAATCCATCCATTCAACTCAGCCATCACGTTCACGGCAATAGCTACTCTGCCTGCAACTCAACCATCACGTTCACGGCAGTAGCTACTCTGCCTGCAACTCAGCCATCACGTTCACGGCAGTAGCTACTCTGCCTGCAACTCAGCCATCACGTTCACGGCAGTAGCTACTCTGCCTGCAACTCAGCCATCACGTTCACGTCAGTTGCTGCTCT
>JACJUY010002215.1:63191-90007 GCA_014220935.1 Platorchestia sp. MABIK
TATTTGTTAAAATTCACAATTGAAAATTTTGGCCATTAAACACCTACCCGACGATAATGTGCCACAATGACATGCACTAGGGTTAATAGAATGGCTTCATTCTGACCTAAGCCTCAGTTTTAAATGCAATTTTTTTTATTGCATGCCAGAATTGAAAATTTTGGCTTTGATATAGCTACGGGACGACCCTTAACCACGCATTTGTTACAGGTTGCAGATGAAGGCCCTGGTTTGGTGTTCGTAGTGTACCCTTCAGCCATAGCAACAATGCCTGGCTCTTCTTTCTGGTCCCTGATGTTCTTCCTGATGCTCCTCACGCTTGGCCTTGATTCGTCGGTAGGTGGTGGTTGTTCCTGCAACAACTCTAAAAATTTGCAATTCACGGTTCCGTTGTTAAAAAATTATTGGGAACGATTGATTTTCGTCGTCCTATGTATGTATGGATCGCGAGGTTCATTACATTGATACGAGTTATGAAGCACCCTAGATAAAATCATATATTCACATGATACCCGGTATTTTACAACTCATCGGTTGCATTGCATCTGAAAAGTAAAAAATGGAATAACTCTGAGAAAGTGTTGCCTGTATCATTGAAACGCTCATCTCAAACATTCTTTAGGTCGATGTTACTATATTACCTAGTTAATAAAGTGTTTTACGGCACAATAAAATTAAATATGTTGCTACATTACCTCATTAATAAAGTGTTTATGTCACAATAAAATTAAAGATGTTACTATATTACCTCATTAATAAAGTGTTTTACGTCACAACAAAATGGAATTTTTCATGAAAACCAACTTTAAGCCCGTGAAAGTCGTCGGCCCGTGCATGCGGTGTAGTATATTCCTTTCGAGTTTAAATACACCCTTTCCTTTTATCTATCGTTAATCTACAGTTTGGTATAAGAGAGTTTCATATTGGTATAAGTCTCAAATCTGCTAGCGAAACGGTGCTCGTAATATGAGCTGAACAACTTAGCAAAATAATTTAAATCTAGTCTCGTCAAATCCAAATGTTATAGGCAACTTCTCTCGAGTTTTCGTTTAATTTTTCAATTTGTGTTCTTTTTAATATTCTATCAAGCAACAGGAAATTAATTTTCGAATGCATTGACGATTTTTTATCCATCTTGTTTTGAAAAATTTTCGAATGACAACAAATAATTTTTAGAGCGACAAATCCCCTTCTTAGTTATTAATCCTCACCTTGATATCCTTTCTAGCAAAAAAATAAATATTTTGAAAATACTTATCACTCTCATATCCATATCTGTTTCAGGATCCTAGCCTTCGAGACAAAATTTCTTTCCAAATACTTTAACACTCTCAAAATTCATAATTATTTTTATATATTTTTCATTTGGAGTTGTAAATCACTGGCTGATCATTCTGATATTTTGATATTTTCTACGTCATTCGTTAACTTGTCACACATCCATGCAGTTCGCAGGGTCTGAGGCTGTGATCACAGCCCTCAGCGACGAATTTCCGATCATCGCCCGGAACAGGGAACGCTTTGTAGCATGCCTCTTCACGTTTGACTTCTTGGTGGGACTGCTATGCTGTACGCAGGTGTGTCTTTCTGGCAGGCAACTCTGATGCACGTAGGTGTGTCGTCCTGGTGTATAGGCAGCTCTGATGCGCGTAGGTATGTCGTCCTGGTAGGCAGCTCTGATGCACATAGGTGTTTCGTCCTGGTAGGTAGCTCTGATGCACGTAGGTGTGTCGTCCTGGTAGGCAACCCTGATGTATATAGGTGTATCGTCATGGTAAGCAGCTCTGATGCACATATGTGGATCGTCCTGGTAGGCAGCCCTGATGCATAAAGGTGCGTCGTTATGATAGGCAGCTTTGTTGCTCCTAGATGTTCAGCCGAACTTTTTCACCGTATCATCGATTTGCATGCATCAGTTTTGCCACCTCGCAAGCACATTTATGTATGCCTATCGTTATCACTGCCACGTTGAACAGACGCCTAACTGTAGCAAAAAAACTTTTTACAGTGCTGATGAGGGATAAAAGTTTCACTGACGCAAAGAGATAACTAAGCATGATTGTGCCTGGCGGACGATTATAAAAGAGCGAAGTCATGCATTAAAAGTTCATTTAAACATTTTGGAAGTTCAGAGCAAACTGTCATGAATATGTACACTCACCCTTATATACCGTTCAATTGATCCTGTATATTATCAGTATATTATCATAGAGTGTGCAACATATACATATTAAAGTATATTAATATGAAAATATTATATATGAACATATTAAAGTATAGAAGGGTATGTGTATATTTATGAGTGTGCAGGGAATTCTAAATATGTTAAGTTTAGATAAAAATTTTAACTATCTTTTGTTTCTTTTACAGCTGTCTGTCAGGCATAGCCATGCTTAGTTATCTGTTTGAAACACCAATAATTTTTTACTATCAGCGCGAAAAAAAACTCATTTGGCCACAGTTAGGCGTTCATACATCATTTCAACTGTGACAGTTGGCATACATAAATTTGCATGCGAGGTGGCGAAACGGATGCATGATAATCGATGACTCGGCAAAAAAGTTAGGGCGGAAGTGTCTTCCTAATAGGACCTTGGTGCCGCACGAAAATGTGAGCTTTCAGGAATGGTAAGGTTTGAAACTTTTCTGAAATAATTGTCTTTGAATTTAAAGTCTTTTTACACGATTACAATAACTGCTGTTTCATTAACGTAGTATCTATGCTGTTCGGTGCAGTGAGTCAGAGACTTTACCTCAGCGATACAATGTAGAACAAATAGTTTGATTTTCCCATGTTGTACACTGGAACATACTGAGAACAGTATTATATCCGATGTACTGCAATATATGTTCCTTGTTGCACAGATAAGTCCTACTAAAGGAATCAAGATTATTCATGGTGTCATCATTCAAATCTATGTTTTTAGAACAGATTATTAAGTTTAAGTTAATCAGACGAATTAAAAGGAACACGACTTTTAATAAGCTACTACAACGGCCTCTTGGAGCATCAGTAAAACAATTATAAAAAAACGGTTAAACAGTCTGACTTCGAGAATGGTAATAATCTAACAGAACTGTGATGAAGAAAAATGTCTAATATGCTAACGTTTACCTCCCAACTATAAAGTCTCAGAAGTTTCATTTCCAAAGAATCATTTTAATCGATAGTGAAACAATCAGAAAAATAGTACACACCTATTATAACAGTTGTCGTATCCAGACCGATAGGCAACCATAACTGTAAACCTCTCAGCCCTGTTCTGACATCTTCTAACTAAATTTTCTCAATTTAGTTAAAAGATGTCAAAGCAGGGTGGGCAGGTTAACAGTCGAGATATGCTTGCACTAAAACTGAGAAAATTAAATTGGTTCATTCTTCAATCCGTAAAATATTTATTCCAGATCATTCCATGTATTGCATTCAATGGACCATGAGTAAAAAGTTCCAACTTCAAAACTTGGTAGGCACAGTCCAAGGGGCACCAAGTAAATAAAGACTTTGGGAGGAAAATCTAATAAGTCAAAAAATGAACATTTCTTTTAATTCACCATGCTTATGAATGTGAATGAAGATAATAAATTATCGTAAAACGATAATTGAATATTGTTTAGAAGATACTCAAGACAGCAATAACTCTAAGTGAAATGGCCTAACAAAAAAAATTATCTTGTGTTTTCCCATAACCGAGCATAAAGACTTTAAATACTAGGTCTTTTGTTATAACTGTCACACTGGAGCACAACCATGCAAAAGTTATCAAAATTAATCATACATCAAAGCTACAAAATGATCACTCAAACAAAATGTTGGATGTATGATTAATGGGACTAAAATGAACAAAATATAGGGTCTACGATGGGTGGAACAAATAGAAACAAATATGGGATCTAAGATAGGTGGAAGAAAAGGAAATCAAAAATATGACCTGATACAGATACATTATATAGGATCTTCTTTGTTACATGTATTATGCAGGAATAAACATAAATTTTAGATATTTGTACTTTTACACAGTTTTTGTGATGAAAATAATTGATTCGAAACATATAATCCCCACTTGAACGTGTGAAAAAGTATTAGAAGAGAAATCCTCATCAGTACACAAAGGTTTCAGACATTCACGTAGGAATTATAATTAGTGAGCAAACGATTTTTTGAGTAACCTATGAGTTCACACATATGAAGTCTCTCTGAAATATGATGATGCTAGTTGATTTCCCTAAGCTTTTAGAAATGAAATGAGGAAAACCGATAATTTAAAATGAATAATTTTCAGTAACAACCGTTCCAGAGTCAACTAATTTCATCTTCAATGGTACGATGAAGAAAATGTCTAGGTGCACACACAAAAATACGTTCATCCATTTACCCAAAACCAATTTTCTCCAGCTTTCTCAACTGCATTCTATTGTGCATCCTCATTCACATACATCCACGAACTGAGTTTCACTCAAAAAAATTGTAAGTATTCATTTTGAAATGAGTTTATGGGATAAGTTGCACATTTTCAGCTATATTTAAAAATCATCCGTGCAATCCTTAGTTGCAGAATAATACTGATGAAATCTATTTTGTCCAGGGTGGCTACTACGTGTTCCGCGTGTTTGAGGTGTACGCGGCGGGTTTCTCCATCCTTTTCGCCGTCTTTTGGGAAGCCATCGCTGTGTCCTGGATATACGGTGAGTTCTGGGTTACTGAACTATGTTCTTTCAGATAATGATTTATGCTCTTTTTTTAGTATTCAAAACTATACGGTAGTTTGTTTTACTATTCTTACACACAGAGAAACAAGTGCATTATCCTTGACCTAAAACCGGCACTCTTGAACGGATAACAACTTTGATAGAACATGTTCTTGAATGAACCCCACCCAGTCTGCAGTGATAGTTAAGGGTCGAACAGCAAGTACCATAAGCTACAAAATATTGACATATTTATTATTCTATTATTTTATTTCCATCATAGACTTGTTCTATCTTGGATTTATTTTGTTTTTCACATTTCATCATTTTCAGTAACTCGTATGCAAACATTCAGCGCAAGAATAATTTTTTTAGACGTAAATTATTCCCTCGGTTCGAACATTCGTTGCTTGCTATGGTTTATTGAAAGACATTTGCAGTTTATTCCAGTTTAATTTTTGGGTGTCGTTTTGAGAGAATGATGCCGAACACTCGTACTTTTTCGATGCCTTGCGTTAGTGAGCGAAATTGCTTTATAATTTAATTGTTCATGTTTACGCAAATTATCATGACGCACGTCTATCACTGTTGATTGGTTGTACTTGACGCTCACATTTCACGGAGCTTTCTTTTTTCTGGATAAAAACACTCTTATCAATGCAACATGCTCAGAAGAATTTTCTTCATGTTAGTCCTCATTGAGCTGTATTTAACGTTTATAATCTCTAATTGACGAATATTGTAACGTAAGTGACGTTGATGTAGTTCCCACCGAATAACAGCTTGAATTTGTAAATAGTTCGTCAGTGAAAACAAACGTTCACCATCTTAAATTGTTTTCTGGAATTGAATAATTAAATATTTTGAGGCATGAAACGAAGCGAAAATTATGACTTCATGAGTACAGTATTATTTGATCGCAAGCGCTAGCAGGCTTTACCTACAATTGTCAAAACTACATGAGATCAGTCACTCAGCCGTGATGAATTTGTGCAAGCAAATTTCTATAATAAATGAACTTAAAATTTTGATTATAAATTATTCTAATGGCTTTAATTTAGTTATCAATTAATTTAAAGTTCACTTCAAATTTCCATTTTTAATTATCTAATGTAAAAAACTATACTGAGAAGTTTGATATAAAATTTCTTGGTAAAACTTTTAATTAAATTCCGTCAGTGTTAAGTACATTGATCACACAAATCATAAGGAATCGCTGAAACGAGCGAGGGCAGCGAAATTTACACAAGCAAAATTTGAACTTCAATTTGCACACACTTCAGGCCATGCAGAAGCAGTCTTGAAAAAAAATTTTTTCCATGTTTTAGGCCTAAGTTTTGTTTTCTGGAACGTTCAATCTCGTAATATCAAGTATTTCGAACGACAATTGGACCATTTCACTGTACGTGGCTTTCAAAATGGTATAGTATGCAGTCAGTTTAAGGCTCCTTCTTCATTGCTAAATTGTTTTCACGGAGAAAGGATCATTCAGTACGGATAAAGGCGAACATGGAATCTATGCTCAATGTGTGTTTTGATGAAGGAAACCCTGCGAATGGGAACAGCAAATTAGGGTGGACAATAGAACACAAAAAGTGACATTGCAATATGTGTGCACAGAGAAAGAAGTAAGTGGGCACGTAAGATAGGAGTCTCAAAGGCTTATCTGTAGAGAAGGTAACCTAACAACATCCTCCTCCGGGCACTTCAGTACCCATAGCATAGGATGGACAAACCTAACCGGCCTAAACTTTTTACCAATCCTTTGCCTTATGATGATTGGTTATGAAAGTAATGTTCAAGTTGAATTTGTGATCCCGTCGATCATTTGAAGCATAACCACCGTTAATGAGTTTTTTAAGTGAATGCATAAAAAAGCAGCTGAAGCCAGATAAGAAGTTCTTGTTACCTGCAAGATTTTTCTATACACTGGCGTCGTTGCTCTTATTCGAACAAGAACGAATAGAATTTAAACTTTAGATCTCAAGGCATTTGATCAATAAATTGCATTCATATCTGCGAATTTTACACTGATGTATCGTCTTTCACACTTTGAATATTGTTTTTCATTTCTTTTCAGCCCATTCTAATTTGTATTTCATGCTGTTTCGCATTTTCATGATGCAGAAACGAAAATTACGGCATAAATTCCTCTAAAGGCAGAAAATCAGTTATCTTGATAATTTCAAAAATTTGGAAATGTAACTTATATTAATATTTCGCCCATCAGTATCTTCACCGAACGTAATTTGAAAAGAATGCGTTTGCATTTTCAGCTATTTTTTTAAATGGTATTAAGCATTAGAGATATTTCAATTTCGTCATTAAGTTCTACTGAAAGCTTTCCCTTCAGTGAATAACGCAAAATTAACACAATGTATCTCCAGTTGCACAAATGATACATTCCGATACTACAAAGTTACGCCAAAATGGTTAGATTGTTTTGCTGCCTGCAGGTTTGGACAGTCTGTGTTCGGACGTGCGCGAGAATAGCGGCTTCTCTTTAGGACTGTTCTGGCGGCAGTGTCTCGTGTTCTGCACAAAGAATGAAACATTCCGATGCTACAAGGTTACGCAAAATGGTTGTTTTGCTGCCTGCAGGTTTGGACAGGCTGTGTTCGGACGTGCGCGAGATGATCGGCTTCTCTCCTGGACTGTACTGGCGGTTATGTCTCAAGTTCTTCGCCCCCCTGATGATCGGCGTACGTCTTTCCTTAATTGTATGATCATTTTTCATTTGGACTTTGGCTGTCTATTGTGGTCGTTGCTGAGAATGTTGAACGATTGACAGTCGACTTACGACTTTCTTCGTGTGATCATCTATCATACGACTGTAACTATTCGAAGTGTCATCTACAGCTCCTATATTTCGTGGCACCGTCGTCATCATCATCTCGTACATTTAATGCCAGGACATCATCAATAACTCAAATATTATGCAGAAAGCTTATCTTCAACTCTGATCTTTCATGACAGGGTGTCATTTTTTACTAGTTCATAAATGGGGTATCATCATCAACTTGTAAATGTCGAACCAGAGGATCATCAATTTATGTCTTACGTTGGAAATCAACATTTAGTTGTATATTGCTCAACAGGTGTCATCTTCAACTAATACATCATCTAGCAGGTGTCAGCATTAGCTCGTATATTTCGAGGTAGTATCATCAACTCGTAATATTTGTAACGGGAAATCAATTTCAATTCATGTATTGCGTGGCAAATCATCATGATTAACTCATATATTGCCTATCATGATCAACTCATAAATTACTTACCACGTGGCAGAATCAACTAGATTAACGCAAGGCACTTACATCAACTACTGTTTTCGTGCTAGGGCGTCATCATCAACGGCCTTTTCTCGGACAAACCGCTATCGGTGGAGGACAGCGAGCATTTCTCTTGGAAAGCAGACGCTCTTGGGTGGACGATGGCCGCCGCATCCATGATTTTCATCCCAGGCGTTGCTATCGTTGGCATTATCAGGGGCACTGGAACCATCGGCGAGGTAAGGCCCTTCGATTGACTCAAAAATCATCACGGAACTTGGAATCTTTCAAGATGATAGTTCATTCTTCAAACTCAGCTCTCACACAGATAACTATAATTATCAGGGGCACTGGAACCGTCGGCGAGGTAAGGCACCTCGATTGACTCAAAAATCATCACTGAAGCCAGAACCTTTCAAGATGATTGTTCATTCTTCAAACTCAGCTCTCACACAGATAAAAAGAACAGATGTAGGTGCTCTCAACGCTCCTATTTATAGAATTGAAATAATAGCCCCCACATCAGTACATGTTATCGCTGGTCACGTATTTGAAGGTCACGTATTGAGTTATTGAAAAAATTTTGAAATATTTATCTACCTTCTAAACCTCGTGTTTGAATCTATACCTCACATGTGCAACGCCAGCCAAGCTCAGTTCAGTAGCCTTGATTTACCGTACAACTTTTACCGATTTACCGTACCGTAATTAGATCTCACACTTGGAAAGCGAAGTGCTATTGCCGGTATGCATTGTTCAATTATATCGATCCGAAAATTGTAGAACATCTCTGCTGCTTATTCCACATTTCGCATTTTTAACTATTTCAGATTCAGAATGATTCATTAACTCTAACAAAATTGTTTGAAGACAAATCGCTACCGATGAATTCCATTTAGGTATATTGCACACAAGTTTAATTAAGAAGAGTAGACCCAACTAGTTTGATCGCAATTTATTACTATCTTCAGCGCATTTTTTGCTTTCTCTCTCGTTCGAAAAATATTTACCAAACTACCGATAGTGTTTTTGACAAAAGTATCGTTCGGCTCATTGATAAAAATTTTGTTTCTAATTCATTTATGTGGGTCACTGGTCGTTCACTCCATTAGAATTTAATTCATTGCATTTCCAAATTGGACACGAGGTGATCACCTAAATGACATTTTTTCGTGATAAATTAGGTCTTTTTTATGGGCATATTGATTCATCGCATGAAAAAATAAAAATGCTAAATTCGTTGCAAGCTTAGTAAAAATTGTTAACATGATACTTGAAGTTACTTCTGGACAAACCGGCTTGTTGTCACCATTAGTTAATACACAAGATAACGGCCTAAAAATCAATATGAAGTCCAACTTCATATCTATGCTACTCCAGGTTTCAAAAATCTGGTTGTCCATAGATAATATTTAGACTTACTTCGGTCCGACGTACATTCTTCTCGCTCAGTGTCTGAGTCTTACGGGCCGTTTACACTAGGGAACATTTCGGCCGTGAGGCGCGACATGTGTATACGAGGCTCACCACTGAGGCTCATATTTGTGTGTGTGTATACGAAGTTCCCTATTCGCCACGGTAATTGCGAGGCTCTTGAGTGTCGCGCCTTACGAATTCGATCATAGCGAATAGGGAACTTCGTATACACAAACACAAATATGAGCCTCAGTGATGAGTCTCGTATACACGCGTCGCGCCTCCCAGCCAAAATGTCCCCTAGTGTAAACGGCCTTTTATTTCGACATTTTTGACCACACCAAACAACTCGAGACGCTTTAACCCAATGGTTCTTTATCTTTTTACCCTCACGCCCCCCTTAAGGATATCGCTTAGGCATGTGTTTTGTTTTATATTATTACTAGTGTACACGACCCGTCAGGAATGACGAGTCCTCAGGTTGAGAACTGCGGCTCTAATCAATTGGACGTGAATATTTTCAGCGCATCAGTCAGCTGTGCGTGCCTCGTCGTGATGACCAAACCCGACACCAAACAAAAGGAAGCAGCGTCGTGCTGTCGGCCAGCAACGGTGTCAGGACGGAGACCAGGACGCAAGGGGAAGATGAGGGCCAGTCGGTGTGAGTACTGGAGGAACCTGGAGAAAACATGATGCAAAAACAATCTTAAATATCACAGGAAATAAGGTAACGAGAAGGAGTAAGTGGAAATGACTGAGGAGTTCACAGGAAAGCGTCATGTTTTAGACTTAGGCACTGAAAACGAAATTAATGAAACGAATGAAGAAATTTGTTAAAATGAGTGGCAAAAAAATTTGTGCATGCAGACTTTCGT
This sequence comes from Platorchestia sp. MABIK, assembly GCA_014220935.1. NCBI lineage: Eukaryota > Metazoa > Arthropoda > Malacostraca > Amphipoda > Talitridae > Platorchestia > Platorchestia sp. MABIK. Next base: position 73,441 of record JACJUY010002215.1, read on the forward strand.
ATTGAAATAAGGGTTCAAACAAGGGTTATTCTATTGATAGCGAATGGCATTTGAAGAAGGTTTTTCTCTAACAATTATGAAGTACATGAGAATTAAGATTGTGAAATAGTCGTTCAGAGTCCAGACCAACTCAACGATCTGCCTGAGTGAATAGAGAAGAAAACCAAGTCACTAACACACCATCGAAGCAATGAGAGCTTGAACAAGCCAGAACATTAACAACTATTCAATGATTTGAGGTAAATCGTAATGCGACTAACTTTGAGAATGATGATCCTAGAAGTTACTGTGTGGGATAGCTCATGATTGTAACCAGAAGAAACACAGCCTAGCGTTATCAACACTATTGTTGAGAACGAACTCCGTAGCTGTTGGTGTTGATTACATACAAATTAAGGAACCATATTTTTCGATAGTAATGAACTGGACATTTTGAGAGTTTTACTCTTATTTTACAGAAGTAAAAATGAATTCTCTATAGAGATCTGAAAAGTTCTAAAAATCAATCCCATCAATTTTTCTAATTGCTTTACTTCGACTGGGAATTTGTGTTGTTGCTTTTATTGAGACGTTTGTCAAATAGAAGTCTATGACTTTAACTGCTATTTCTATTTAAATGAAGTTGTGTCTACTTTACTACTTTGTGCGGTGAATAACTTCCCAGAATTTAATTTTCCTGCTATGTGTGAAGAAATCATAAATCTGATGGCAAAAAGTTATGGTTTTGAAATATTGCAAATTAGAAGATTATACTAGCAACTCGAAGTCATCATGACGATGTAGTTGACAACAAATTAGTATAGTAGAAGCTCTAAATAACCCACTACTTCCCTTCCTTATAGAAAATGCAGCTGACCATAATTGTTGTGCGCTCACACACTAGTAAAATCAATTAAAATCAAAATTCCAGAATGCCAGTTGAGCTACGAAATAAAATCTAACCATTCGAGATAGTTGAGCACGGTTGAGTGAGGAGTTTCCTAGTGAAAAAATTAAATTGGTTCTTGTGCGCAATGTTTGTTCCAATTTTTTTTCAGTTTATAACAAGGAATCAGAAGTTCCTTCAGTTTTTTGGAGCTCTATGTGATGGCAGATATATCGCATCGCTGATGTCGATCGCCTGAACTTGGCAATTTTGATTCAACATCCAGCATTTTTTCAATTGCTCCTGTATTCCAGTAGGGAAATTCACAAGCTGCCATGGTCATGATAACATGATATTATTTTAAATTTATTTCAGTACAATAATGTCCCATAGATTCTAATTCGACTAATAAAGTGAAAGTCAAATTGTAAAACTCTATTCTTCTTTGAGATTTTTTTTCTTCGAAGAAGATTTACGGCAGAATTTGCTAGAACGGCAGCGTCTTCATGTATTGCTTATAAGAAAGTATTCCAAACTTACGCCGTGCGCGGTACATTGACTACACTTCCTCTAGCTTTTTTACTGTATTTGCGTGACTAAATCGTGTTCAGCAAGCACTTTAAAAACTATCTTGTGGACTCTGATGATCTTGCAATTGGCGTTTCTGAGTAGATCAGAGTTTACTCAGAAATTGAACGAACTACAGCAGCGTTCATTCTCGTTAGAGTGTTGTCGTACAGATGTAAAGTAGCGCATGTCGATGTGTAGACCTTGTTCCTTAGGTATCAGGAGCATTTTATGTGCTGCTAATGTAAGAGTATATCGATAATTCCTCGTAATTGATAGAGATTCTAGAAATTAGACTCACTGTGTGATTGTGGTAAAACTAGCATTCAAATTATATATTGTTGGTAATTGGGAAATTCACACAATTAGCCTCGAAATGCAAGTATTGTAAGGCAGAAATTCCAATGATCAGAAATTAATCTTGCTGATTGTTATTGCTTCGGTGTGCTGCGAACATTATCATAAACTTGAAAATTAACGTAAAACAGATGTATTTTCGTAAAACGTTGATCGATGGGGCAGAGTGAGTTCAGAATATAGCAGTCAGAAAGTAACGATCAGCAAGTATAAAACAAGAATGTTCGGAATCGAACAGTCCGAGAAATAGACTAACGGTGAGCATATAAAACTTTTTTGGGCTGTCTTTGATGGGTGAGTTTTCATAGACCAAGTAAAGGTGGAGTGGGACTTGAATTCTATTGTGGTGTAATAGCAACTTCAGAAACGAAAGAAGTGAGCCGTCCATCCTCTGAAAGTACTCGTACCATAAACTGTTTTCATTTTCCTCCAGGCTTAGAATACCAGAGCGAATTGTCTTAAGCATTTTCTTCTAACGGAAAGGTTTTTCGTTTGATACGCTAGCATATTCTTTAGATTTATTCACATGTATTCACCCGGTATGGACAATTGTTGTTCATGATTATGGTTGCTCATTTATACTCTCTCTCTTCAGGTTTATTTTAACGTATAACGACTTAGTCCTCAGATTGCACTTGTTGAGCCTACATAGGATACATTAAATATTCATCTGCCAGCCTCAAGAAACGGAACCTCTCACCGAGTCTCATTTACTCGGTATGATGGCGCTACTGCAGCTTAAAACTATTGTTGTTAATTTCTTTACTCGTGGTAAGAGGCGCATTTTCCTGCAATGTTTTGCTTCGGAAAGAGTGGTGAGAAACGTAAAAATATCCAAAACAAACTGCCACCGCCGGCTAGTTTTGAGATGTTTGAAATTTCAGGATTCACCATAACTCAAAACCATTGGTGTCTACCAAAGGTAATTATCGAATTTGAACGGATGCTTGTAAGCAGAAGAGGAAATCGTCCAGTTAATGTCGCTTATTGTCATGATCACGTGCATTTCTCTAACTCCTTAACTGTGAAAATCTACTGATACTCTTGCTACGTCCATACGTGTGCAGTTACTATAGAGACATTTTGAGTCTGTTTCCAACATTTAATTAGTTTTTATTGCTCGAAAACTTGGTGGGTCATTCAAACAGTCTTCCTTGTCTCATCTAAAACAGTTTGCAGCGACTTGTTCCATTTTTGAACAATTTGTTGTCAAAAATTCATTTACGCTGTAGCCTTAAACAGATAGACATATAAGTGGAGCCACTAGTTAGAGCTCTATTGCACTATAGTTAGGGAATATTGATAGAAGTATTTAACTTGCGTTAGCAGATGACTGCGTATTTAACTATATTTGATGTTCTTTGTCCCTCGGTGTCCTGGTGTTTAATTCAGTAAGTGACTTGCGGTGTGGCCGCTTGATGGTCCGCAAAAGTCTTCTTCAAGATTTTCCAGATCTGTTTACGACAAAGCGGCTAGTAGAATAGTGTTACCGACCCATGTTAGTTGAATATGCAAGCTTAGAATTTCAAGCTACCCTAACCAAAGAATTATCGTAGCTGTAGTTCATATAATCTTGTGTCTCTTATAGTAGTTGTTTTGTCTCATGCAGCGAAAAAGCCTTTCGGGTAGCAGACGTTCTTACTGGTGCCAAATTAATCAAGTTAATTAATTAATTAAGTTAAAAATTAGGTTTCATCGTTTTGGGAACAGCTTTATTTGGGTATTCTAAAGCCCAGGGACAAAATTTCCAAGTAATTGAGGTCGTAGCACTGGTCCAGCTTGCAGCGAAAGCTCTTCTGCCGATCTGGCTGCACATCACTCAGTTTTTTTTGAGGTCACACAACCAAAGTTTTAATTTTTCTAGTAAACTTTGAGTATTCAGCATTTTGGATACACATCAGAGAGGCAGAAAACGGTGAGCGGTCAAGTTTTGTTCTACAGGGCTCAAATTTCAACAATTTATTAGAAAAAAAGAACGTACTCGTAGTTTAGCCAAATCGACAAAAAATACACAACCTGATCTTCCTTTACAATAAAGAACATGATTTCAAAATCTAACTGCAGTTTGGTTGTACAAAGGAGAAAACTAAGTTTTCTGACAGCCGTTGTAAAGCTTCCGTATGAGCCAACTGTTGCCTTTTGTTGTTTTGAATAGTTTAGCGTAAAAGTTTCCAGAATAATTTCAACTTGAACAAAGCAGGAATAAGGACTTCTTATACAGCAACAGTCACTTTTTGGCAGTAGCCAGTCATATTAAATCAAATTGGATTTGACTTTACATAGAGTACGTATGAGAAATTGAGAAATGTGTGCTGCAAAAGGCCTTTATTACCCTCGCTAAAAGCGAAATTTTTTGTCAGAGGTACGAATTTGTGTACTGAGGAGTTCCATAAAGGTTCACATGCAAGTTTCACAATTCGTTAATATTTTTAAGCTTACGAATAAAGTATCTCAAAGTCCTAAAGTTTTCGAAGCTATATACGCCTCCAAAATCATTTTACTCACTTTATTTGGGTGAAGCGAAATCATTTATGAAGCATCCATTATCAAGGAGTGTCAAATACTACCTATTGACTTACACTAATTCAGACTAATGAATCAAAGGGCTTCTCGTTTGCATATTTTACGCTAAATATTGTCGCTTTGACCTGGTGGGTAAGAATCACGGCGTTTTTTGCAAAATGGTCCAAGGTTCGAGACCCCGCAGACACGAGCTCGGCAACCAAGTATTTATTCCTGTGCGAAAGAAGACGTTGACCACAATTCTCCCCTCGACAGAGATAAAGTGCATGAAATTATTTTCTGCTCGATAGAGGTTACTTCAATTGCGTCCTGATAGGTTTTACTTTGGGTCCGCTAAGAAGCTACACTCGATTATGTAAGTCATAAGGAAATGTTTTAGCTTATAGAACAATTATTCTGCACGCGTTCATAGTCGTAGAAAGAGAACACTATATCACTAATTAGAAATATTTGTGAAGTTTTTTGATGTCATAGACTAGATATTGGTGTGTCATTCCGAATGACGTTGATGTGGCACAAAAAACGTGGGTGGTCATACGTTGTCAGGTTTACTTGTTCATGTTGTTGATGTAGAGCAGTCACGTGTGTGGTTCCAGTGTATTGTATTTACAATAGTGATTTATGTGACGTATAGTTCTAAGTGAATATATGAACTGAAGTAAATTAAATTTCAATTTCAAAGAAATTTAAAATTCACGAAACCTGTTTTTTTTACAATTTAAGAGCTGAATTTGACTAATTCGTAAAGTATGAATGGCAACTTAAATTTATTAATCGACTAATCACCGAAATGAAACACGTTTGCCTTCACTATGAGCGTAATGATCTGTTACAGTATCATTCTTCAACGAGACAGAGTTTATCCTACTCTGCAATGTACCTCATTTGTACGTCAGGAAGCATTCTTCAAACGTTTGTTGTTGTTCGTTTTAAGTTCAAATTTCATTTAGATCGATGATTTCCAATTCCTCCCGTATCTCATAAAACATCTACAATTCAATTGTACTGTTTCTTCTCAGTAAATACATGAGGTATTTTAAGAATATATCCGCGGAGTGTTGTATTAGAAAATTGAAACAATACCTTACGGAGGTAACCCAGTCTAACTTTTTCGCCGCCTGCATGCTTGTTTTTCGCTGCCTAAGCGATTCAATCACTTAAATCGCTTAGACGGCGAAAAACATGCATGCAGGCGGTGAAAAATTTAGACTGGGTAAGCTTCCTCATGTATTTGTACGATGTAGATCAAGGATAGTTAATAAGTGTATTTATTAGACAAAATTTTCGATTTAATGTCAAATCTGAAGTGGTTGTTTGAAGGTACTGTTGAAGTATTCATAGTTTCATGTAATTAACAGTGCTTACTTCACCACAGTAGGCCTATTTGAGCCTAATGAAACTCAAGTGTGCTTAGGCACACCTGCACTCCTACAGTCATATCAATAGTTCAGCTTTTAGCTTCGTGTGTCCACCTAGTAATGACCCACCAAGTTTTCAGGGGTATACATATTTCATGTAATCTACGCTTAATATTTTTTCGTTATTTAAAATATCCTGGCTCTAATATTTGGAGCGTTTACGTTCAATTCCCTCTTTCAATTATGTTGTGAACAAATCTTCACCGGATTTTCGTTGGAAAACGATTTTGCTTTTGTTGTGAGTGCGATGGTGACCCGTGAGAAGCTCGTGTCATACGCCACTGCACTGTCACCTCACTCTGACTCTAGCATTTTCAAATTCACCCACTGAAGCTTTAACTACAGTGAGCAGACAAATTCTGATCGTTCATTCCAATGATTGCACTGAGACCCGAGGTTTCCCTTCAGGTTCAAAAGTTCTTGGTACGGGAGCAGGTGCATGCGTGGTGTTTATTTTTTCGCAGCTCACCGAAATAACATATACAGCCTCTAGAAGCGTTAGAATCAAAATTTCATTTTTTCCGAAGTTCATATAGGTTATAAGTAGAGTCAGCATCTATTTATGCATTAATTTGAACATTTTGTATCTGGTCGATGTATTACATATGTACAATTAACTTTCCATCGGAGACAGATTGGTAGGATAAGGGTGATTTAACAGCAAACAATTTGATGCTGACGTGAACTACTGTTCTAGGGCAAAATTTTCAAATAACTAACGTCTTTGTGGCAGTATAGAGCTTACACTGTGAGTTCTGTCAATTCGATTTTTATATGCTATATACGTGTCAAATAGACTTGAAAACTTGCACTGCCTGCTGTATGGCTACAACTACGAAAATTGTTTGAAAATTCTGCCCTGCAGAATGTAACGAACATTTTAACGCATAAAATGGCTTTTGTATAAGCATTCCCGAAACGACGTAAAAAATACTCAAATTGATACCTTTGAAGTCGCTATTTCGAATTGAACTTACTCGAGTATGGTATCAAATTCATTAAATAATTTGTTCGTAGCTTGCTTGACGTTCGCACGACTACGTATAAGGATACATTTATCAAGCTGGCGCCCCAGCATGCAGCACCTCAGTAGTTATAGGTCATTGTTTGTAAATGTGTTTGAGACTCCGCTGAAATGTACTGTAGTTTGTGCTTTATTATATAGCTTAAACCAATGAATTCACTTGAATGTGAGGCCGTTATCTGTCTATAGATGTTAATTATAAAACTGCTTTGGAACACCAGCAGTTCTAATATCTCTGTTTTGTGTTGTCTTCTGTGTCGTGGCTCGAGTTTGACGTGAAATTACCAATAAGATTTTCCAGTCAGGGACCGAGTAAAATTGAGAGTGAATCTCCGCTTGTTCTGAATCTGATAGTCGCATTCGAAAACTGAACTCGCACTCAAATATATTTGCTGAGTCTACGAGGAATGAATGACAAATTGAGCGCAATCTTTTTACCTTGTGCTTCTCCTAGCCTAACACATGTCAAGAATACTCAGTGTATGCGGGAATCTAGTCTGCAAAATATTCCATTAGCGACACGTTAGAAAATCTAATTTTTCCTCTTCCTGACAATGCAAAAAAAACGTAAATTCTTGTCTTCTAATAAAATGTCGAAATTCAATTGTTCCCGCAGTTTGGAGACCTTGTCGTAGTTGATCTAAATTTTCTGTAGCAAGACAAAATTTGTAGTATAACTTGTTGTTTATGTAAGATGCTAAGTTGGTGTGGATTGATGCTGTGTTGATCTCAACAACGCATCATTGACTGGCGTTGATTGACGTGCTAAACAAATAGCACTATCTGCATAAGATTACCGCTACCGCTACGTCGGACCGCTACGTCGGACGCTTACCGCTACGTCGGACGTCCTGGCGTTGATTCTAAAGAAAGAGTTGTAGGACATAGATCAAGTGATTAGTTTTGCTTTTCATGAGACAGAGACAATGATTAATTTAGATGGAATTAGCGCACTTGAGTTAGCTTGATGGAAGTTGTACCTCATTTTTGGGTGTACTGGACGGCTCCTCTGGCAAAAAAGCGGGCCGTAGTGCATCAAATGGGCCGATTTCCCATCTAATTCAGCTTATTGTGGAGAATTTGAGTGTTAAGGCCAGCGTCAGGGAGCAGCTTTTGCTCGAGGACAGGTCGCTGCAACATCTGAAGCGGCGGTCAAGGCTGTTGTGTAGCTGCGAAAATTGCGCCCCTTCAGATTGGAAATCGGCGTCGAAGGGAGCTACTGAAGTAAAGTGGACATTTTTTAGCAGTCGCTGAGAAACGCCAGCCAGCCACGTGAACGATGCGCTGACAGACGGTAAAGCCTGCTCGGTTCACATCACTGGTTTTTTCCTCTGATGAAGCGCTCTTGCTTCTATGAACTATGTTGGATTCACCAGAGCATTTTTCTAGTGAAACATCCTTGTAGTGTTGTAATACCTGGGGAATAGGCTGGTGATACACGTCGGCGCTGTTCCAATTGAGATGGTTTGATGGTGGCTGTATTATTTTGTTGACAGGCTGCAGAGGCACATGAGCGTCAAAGAGGAATTTAGTTTCTTCTAGGAATTTAGTTAGAGGAATTAGTTTCTTAGCATGTGTAAGCTCTAATTTCGGTAGAAAACTAGTTACAGTGTAATTTCATGTGTGTAGAGAGACTAGGTTAATTTACGAGTAATTACACTCGTTTACAGACGATAGCGTAGTCTGCGTGTAATTATATGTCCTAAGAAAGACTTTAACGTAACTTGCATGTAACTACACGTGTTTAGAGAGACTATTGAATAACTAGCTTAAAACTACTTCTAGAGACTTTAGAGTTTAGAGACCATAGCGTAACTTGCCTGTAATTATATGTGTGTAGAGAAACTAGAAAGTATCGTTACGTTGAGTGTTGACTAATTATTTCTGCATCAATAGAGATGTGTTACGTCGTTAGGACCATGCATGAGAAGGATACTGTCTTTCTGCGCCTTGCATACGGAAACACACATTTTCAGGAACTCGATGAACAACAACGTTTTGTTTTTTATTGTATTTGTGTTTTCAACTAGGCGCTAATGTATAGTGTCCTCATACTATTACATTTCAATTTATTTTTCAATATCAACTTTTGTTTTTCCGTATCTCTGGAAATGTCTCATCACCGTTATGAACTATGTCGATGTTTTGGTGAGACTAAAAAGTTTTACTGATACTGGTAGAGCAGAGGAATTCGCTCTAATAAAATACGAAGATCAAGCTGATATATGAGGTTAATTCAATGCATGACCAATCAATTTACTCTGTAAATTGCGATTTTCTACCTAGGTTACATAAAGAGTAACTTTTGGCAGAAACAAAAGGGAGGCATTGATGTTATGTATGCATCATTAGAACAGGTCTATGTCATATCCGGTCTTCAGAATAAAAGATGATGGAGTTCAATTTTTAATTAAACAAGTAATTTTTCCAAAGTAAGAGCCTGCGAAATACTAACTTCCGTTGTGGATGAATTAGCGCTTCATGTTTGACTTTATGTTATTTCAAAATTGCGAACTGGAAAGTCATTTTTGATCAAGACTGTAGGTGAGCAACTCTTTGTTAAGGAATGATGGACAAGCTGAAGGGTTCTTCATTTTCATAGTGACTTTCAGTGAATCAAGTGAAGTTAAAAGTTCTTGGAAATTCGTGGATACTGTATACGATTACACGTTTTGACCTCCTTTTTAATATATGTCATTTTTAAAAGACTTCTGAACCCCGATTTTTTTCAACTTGTTGTTCATCGAATTTCTGAAAATACTTATTCGTTAAGGAATTGTTGTTGTAACCCAACCATTTTTTCCTTTTGTTTTGATTCATTCCTAAGTGTAGATTAGAGAATAGTTACCAAAATTTTGAGAGGAGACTTTGGTTTTACATTTGATTCATTCATTCCTGCAACTTAAATAAATATACATAGATAGTTTTTAGTGGATATACCTTATCTGTAATACAATGTTTCCCTTCCTGTATCGTTGATGAATAATTGTGAAGATTTTCAGCCTAAAACTCAGGAGTCAGCAAATAAATAAATGGGCCTCTTTTGTTCCACGTCATTAATGTTTAGGATATCAATTCTGTCCCAACGCACCAGCTTTGAAAAGGAACGATGTAAATTAAACACTGAGATTCCGATAGTTAAAATGCCGGCAGTATCTTAGAACGGATAGTGCGTACTGTTTTTCGCTCAAGTCTTTATTCCAGCAGTCAAAACTATCTGAACAGGCCTTGAAATTTCAGATTTAAGAAAAATTCCCTATGTATTCATTTTGAATATATGTGAAATTTTATACGAAGACATTTTCTGATGGATTTCGGCATACCGCTACAAGACCAATGCTCAAAAAAGCAAAACAGTTTTTTTCGCCTCTGATTATGCATGTAGTATGATTTTTGTCAAATTATGCAACCAGTTGAGTTAATTTGAATTTCGTTGGCGTTAAAAGTCTCAGCTATTACCTATTTAAACATGGGGGTCGAATCTGGCTTGCTCAGGCAATTTATTCTAACTCTTGAACGAAGATGAGCTGGTTTTCTTTTGTGTAGACGTTAAGTTTAAAACAAAGTCTTACCCTCGTAGTACCGTAGATAGCGTCCAATGTTTTGAGTAGCTCTTAAAATAAGTCGTGTAGTTGAAGGTTTGAAGGACGTTAATGTGCATAATTCATGCAGTCGTGAGGTGGGCATTACCGGCTGTTTGTTTCGTGCGTGTACTGTTGCATGTATGTTTTTTTTTAGTCTTAGATACGTAATTACCTTGCATCGCTCATTGGAATCTACTTGAAAAAAATCATCGTGAAATGATCAGCGTTGAATTTAGCGAAATTTTATTTGCTAGCTTAAATCTTAAAGTGTATGAAAAACTTGTCGTTTTAAGTAGAGATCCGAGCTTTAAAGTTCGTAAACAATATTCTCCAGACTATTCTGACCAAAACAGATGTAGATTGAATTGAAGTTATTTATGTTTCGAAGATTTGTATTTTAGCCTTTTTGAAATTAAATAGGTGCATAATTTTTTGTGTTATGTGATGTTATGGAGAATAAAAATGGCTCATTCTTTTTGTGCGAGCGCACTATTTCTGAAATTCCGTTCAGATGCTGTACACATGATTTCTAATTTGACTCTGCGATTCAAAAGCTACTTAGGAATGTTCAAAACGATATCAATCGTCTAACTGCAAAGTAAAAATCTACTTCTGAAAAGCGTCGTTTAAGTGAAAGAAAGAGTTTGTTTTAAAGTGGATAACTAACCTTATAAGTTAAAAGACTCTAAAAAATTTAGCAAGCGATTGTATTGAGAAAAAAAGGTGTATAGAGTGCTATTATCTACTTAATTATTATCAGAGGAGACGAATAATACATGATCGCAGCTTACAGAATTGAAAATGAAATTTAGTACGGATCACTTTTCTGAAAGAAATAATAGACGTGTGTTTGCCCAAAGTATAGACAACGTGGAAATGCTAATGCATCCCATGCTACAGATGTAGAATAGAAACGTTCCTTCGATGTACATAGGATATAGAAAGAGTATAATGTCAAAAGGAGGCTTCAGCCAGAGCCGTCTTTTGCATTTGCTATAGCCTAGATTATTTGAACTAGTAAGTAAGAAATACCATCAAATACAAGAGGAGGTTGGGGTACATTGATGACATGGGAGGGTGTATTGTACTTTTGAAAAGATAAAAGTGGGTGAGCTAAATTTACCCTCGTGTTTTATTTTCCTGATCTTGTGAAATCATTTCGGACAGCGAGAATTTGACGGTAAAGTGTAATGGCTTTGTTCAGTTCGAGTAAAAAATACAGTGAACAAAACAATAATGTTACGTATCTTTCAATAAATAGTTCGTACTTTGCTGCTCTAACGATAATACGCAGTTTTTTGTTTTCTTGCTATGTCTCTCCGTCGCAACCCCCACCCTGTGAACTGGATGATGACTGCAGTGAAGTGATACATAACGACTAGAGACTTTTCTTTTTGAAGATCAATTTTGGTATGTTAATATAGGTTCATAAGTTAGTATAAGTCTATAAGGTATTATATAAGTTATATAATACCATTATATAAGTTATATAATACCACGAAAGAATGGGGTTACCTTTACCCTTAGTATCAAACAAAGTTTAACAAATAGACGCCAACACCAAATTGAACGAATAATAGCAGTAAGAGTTTTCGGCAATGTTTGATTTTTTTTATTTAGATAAATTACACAAAAGTTGTAAGACTACTAAAATAGATCATAACTTCAGAGCAAGAGAATGACAGGCTCTCATTAGTCATAATGCAATTACGACTATTTTAAATGCTATCGTAAGCTAAAATGAAGTTGATGAAACTAAAAATAATTTTTCAAAGAGCTAAAATTCTGAGAAACAGAAATTCTAGCGTTCGAAAGTTTTTTGACAAATTGATAAATTCCCAAATAAAAACGAGCAGTTTACCACGCAGTGAGAAAATATCCTGAACACGGCCCTGTTTTGAAAAAAAATAAAGGAAATTCAGGACGATTAAAAATGTCAAGGGAATATTGCTGAAGTACAGCAACTAATTAGGTATTATTGAATTTGAATTATTTTTTTAGTTATTTGAAATGATTTTCGATGGTTTTTAAAATTAGGTGATATCATCAATGTCCTGTGAGGCGTAAAGAAAATGGCTTACCGAGAACAACATTCCACAGAATTTGAAAATCTCCAAATTTGAACTTTGTGCCACAATTCCCACAATATTATCCTCACAAAACGCAAAAATCTTGAACGTTGAAATAAGATAACAAGAAAATAGTATTGTACAATTCAGCGCCAGTTATCCACTTTGATTTACCGAGGAATGGCCTTCCAGAAGACCAGATCTTTCACCTCGCGACTTTTCCTCATGGGGCATTGTGAACAATTACTTCTACAAAACAATACGTATTCATCATCTGGACATCCTATACAACAAATAAAGGATGCCGTCATGCATTGAAAGATAACTCAAAAAGGTCTTAAAAGTAATGAGCGCGATGAGGGATCAGACAAATAGTGTGTTGAGCGTGGCAGCTGATATGTTAAAATGTTATAGGAGACTATGAAGAAACTAACTAATTTTATTCTTTTGAGTTCTTAAAACCCCATGCGTGCGTTTTATAATGATCAGATGAGAAAATACTACTTATTTATACCTATCACACGATTGAAACAACGCTTTAAAAAGCCCACAGTGTCGATGTTGATCCAACTTTATGGCCACTGCTTATTGATTAACTGATCATTATTACGAGCTATTTAACCAGAGTTTTGGATTGGGTGGAAATAAACATCCGCTTTCGATAACATTTTTCAATTATACGCAACGGTGTTGACATGAGGAGGAGATTTGTTTTTCATGTTACGTCGAAATATCTTTGCGAGTTAAATAGAAAAATTACGTGTTTTGCGCTATACCCTATTTTCATTCTCCATCTGAAAAACTAGCTTGTGAACTAAAGTTTTCATTCTGTAAGGAATTTGCTAGAGAAAGGTTATGCGCCATACTCGTTAGCAAAGTAACAATCGGTTCTTTTTTTCAGCTCAAAAACTATTCCAGGGCTCATGCGCTGTTTTGTTGTGCACACAGGGTGTTTCAGAACACAAGGTACAAAATAGCACACCAAGTAGAACATGGCCATATAAACACTTTTTCTTCTATGAAATTTTCCGAAAATAGTTCGGGTTTTTGACATATTAGATGTTTATTGTTTGAAGGATTAAATTTAATGACACAATTACTCTCAATATTTAGTTTGAATTTACTTCATAAACATTGTTCAAAATGTGTTCCACCTACATCAATGCACTTTTCAAATCTTAGCCTTAACGAATGCCGGATATTAGGAAACACGTCTGGCGTTTCAGAAATCTCACCAGCAGCAAATGCAATTCTGGCCACTCAGATTCAATGGGTGTAGCCCAACAGAAACCTTCTAGCTAAAATTTTTTACCAAATATCACTAAAACTAAATTTTATTATTCTAACTCTTATAGAACAGAAATGTTTATAACGGAAATGAAAAATAAATATTGCTAGTGATAATGTGTAGTTAAATTTCGGCCTATAAAACGATGAACAGCTAAGATCTCAAAAAACCCTAATTTTTTCGGAAAATTTCATTGAAAAAAAGTGTACATTTGGTCATTTTCTACTTGGTGTGCAATTTTGTACCTCATGTTCTGAAACACCTTGTATAGTTGTTCGCAGTGCGCATCGGCGTACGTCAGAATGATGTCATGTAATATCTACGTATGAGCACAGCGGATGAAGTTTTCGTACCGGTAACTGGTTGGCTCATTCTCCTCATTCAATAATACGCAGCCAAGTTGGGAAGGGCAATTCAATCATTTGTGATGATGACGTAAACTTATTTACAATTAGTTCCGAGATTTTGACCATAGATTTTAGAATCGTTGCGCATTTTAAGAGGAAAAACTAATTTTTAATAACTTTCTGAGCCCATATCCCTTCCAGACAGTTAAAGCATAGTTGTTTTTGTTTACCGTTTTTTCTTCGCTTTTATTCACTTTGATTAGAAGAGTCTGAAATTTATTATCACTCTTGATTTTATTATTATGCAGTTTAGATCACATTACGTATTTTACAGAACTAATGATTGAGCAGGACTCCGAAAGGCTGTCGATTTTCTGTTTGTTTGAATGTGATAACTAATACTATTACCATTTTCTTCCTTTTTTGTAATTTTCGTGTATCTGCGATATGAACTATATGAACGTCTGTTCAGACTTATGTTAAATAAGCTAACTCTGCTTCGAATGATCAGTATGCACATTCCAGAATGAAAAAAGTCAGCGAAATATCATTTTATGGGTCTCATGCCAATATTATGAGTGGGCTAAGAATATCAAAAGGCAGTAGTTGAAATATCAAAAGAATTCCTAAAAATACATTAAAGAAATGAAAACTAAAAAATCGAGAACGAAAAGCAGAAAAAAGACTAAGGCATTTGAGGATAAGGTAGCAGTAAGTGTCTTTCGATGAACTTGATGGGGCTAATTAATGCTAATGGGGCTAATGGGGCTAATGGGGCTAATGGGGCTTGATGGGGCTAATGTCCTTTCCATTTCTTTAACACCAAAAACAGAGTATACAGCAAAATATCCCATTTTTGTATTTTTAATGGAGCTTTCTATTTGTACAGCGTACCAAATTTCAATCTGATTAGAGTGTGGTACCTCATTTCACTTACAAATTTGCCAGGGTAAAGTTTTTGCTACAAATCAATCGCAAGCGACAGTGACCCCTGAATTTATCGAGCTCAGAAAGAAAACTTACTAGGGACTTACTAATGAGAAGTCAGATTCTCCTTGGGGAAAAATACCATTTCCCTCTCGGTAGCTAGTATTTTATCAGAGCAAGATAAAAAAGAAAACCAACGTAGCTAAGAAAATCATGATAAAATACAAACGTCTCGGATCATAAAAAACCATCCTCAGTGTTCTGAAAAGCAATAAGTCAGAGTATTACAAAGCATTTTTATCCTGAAAGTGAGATTTCCAAGAAATTTTCAATTTCCAATTCCATCTATTTAGCAGAGCAATTTCATTGTTTTTAAGGATAAGCAAAGTATGGTAATTTGAGTGGAGTAATAGCTGAGCAAAAGGTGCATGCATACTTATTTGACAGTGGAGAACTTTTTCTATTATAATTTTAAAAAAATCAATGCCATTAGCGAGTGGAATCCCACTGATCAACACTACACACATTATCTACCAGAGTGTAGCAACAATATTCTCATTTTTCGCCCCCATAGCAAAACAATGCAAAAAACAATCTAAATATAAATATGAAACAATTTACTTCCAGCTTCTACGGAAGTTCGAAACTCTAATTCAACCCTTTACCAATAGACTATGCAAAGGAAAGGAGATCTTCGTATTCATTTGCCAGTTTCTGACAGGGAAAATTTTTTCATTATTTTATGTACATTATTCAATGAAATTACAAAATTACTTTTCTGACGTTGACCTCCATAGCCTCAAATCGGGAGGGTGGTCCTCATTTATGAGTGTACTACTCGATCAGGTCATAAATTCTTTCGTTCGCTTCAACGTTGGCAACAAAATTCGTGAGGAACTTGAAAGAATGCTACTCGCATAGCTGGAGCTTGAGATCCTCTCTTCAGTTAGGATTTTAGAATTGCGGACAATTCATCCTTGAAGATTTGAAATGAAATTTGTAAGTTAGGAATACAGGTACAACTAATTTTTTAAGGTTTAATGAAAATTTTTTCAAAAAAAGGAAAGTATCAAAAAGAATGCCATGAATTCTCAAACGAATCGTAAATTTTTACGTCTAATCATACTCGACCATTAACGGACGGTTTTTGAAAATTTGGAGCGATTCTTAATTCGGGTTGAGTTAGGATTCTTTGCGTTATTATTTAATAACGAGTTTGACTATTGGATAAATGTTACGGGTATGTTATTGTGCTGCCTTCGCAGCAATTTCGGAAATTTATATTTTCAAACAGCGATAGAAAATTTATTCCTCCGAACATCGAGAGAACCATTCCGCAAGTCCTCTCGTTTTCCGGAAATGCCCACTTCCGGACGTTAAGTATATAAACCTCTGCGAGCTCAGTAGAGACCGCCAGTTTTATCAAACAAACAAACATCGGCATCTACGGATGCTTTATTTCCAATTGAAGCATGATACATATCACCTTTTACATTGGTTTTTCAAATGCCTTATAACTAACACCAGGACGTCATGACGCTTTCCCCCGGTCAAGACCGGTACCCATTTCAGACACCTGGGGAGAGTGGGGCCTTGTG
>JACJUY010002216.1:0-15180 GCA_014220935.1 Platorchestia sp. MABIK
ATTTGAGTTTGCTGTAATATAAAATGATACTAAATCATAGACACGCACGAGAGAATCATTATAAATGTTTTGCTATATCATCAATGTTTTCACCGACTCTCAAGTTATGAACTATGATCTTCTGTTCTCAACCTATGACAAAAATTGTGTTTTTTCTAATTTCCTCATGTGTTGCTGTTTACAAGCGTTTACTGGGTGAAGCAAAATGTTTAGGATTATTATTGGAAAAAGAAACCGTTAGTTTAACTCATGTGATTTGTTGATTCAAGACAGATTCAAAATTCACACTTCAGAGCTTCCAGTCTGGCTTCAAAGAATGAAATGCCCGTATCCTGTGAACTCTTTATGCTTGGAATGAGATTTATCCGCTCTCACTAAATGAAACGAAATCAATGTAAGTTGATGTATTTGCTAAGCTTAATTTTGAAGTAAAGTAGCAGTATTAAAAACGTGAAAGTAGTAGCTCGTGGACATATCGAACATAAAATTTTACAGCAGCGATTACAGAAAGCGCTGACGAGATTTTTAAAGCATTTGAACGAAATGAGTCAATAACAGACTTTTTTGGAGGCAGCGGCAGGATTAGGAGCAAGATGTATAAATGTGACGTTCGCTAGGAGAATCCTTGCGCAAATAATCGACGAAGACAAAAACTTTCTTTTACAGATGTTGCCAGAAGAGGAAACATTAGAAATAAAGAAGTCGAGGTTGCCTCAGAGCGTTACAAAAATATGAATTTGACCGATTTGAAAAAATTTGATTCGGATGTTTATCGATCCCCCTACCGCTCAAACTGAAGTTTTAATTTTTCCCACCATCTTTTTTTTAAACAATCAATTTTCGTCTCTTTTCGAATAGAAATTTCCATGAGTTTGCCAGGCTTGAGTTCCATCACCTCAGAATATTGAGGAATTTCCCAAATCACATTCGTCCAGACGATATTGGAACGTATTCACTATGCCAGCAGAGATGATGCTCTTGAACAGCTGATGCAAGATCCTGATAATTTTAATAAAAAAAAATTTCGGGCCTAAAATATAAAGGGATGCTTTCTGTGGCAGCTGATTCAAGATCCGGACAATTTTAAGGGAAAGTTTAGGGCTTGAGGTATCCCAAGATGTTTTTTATTTACGGCCGTTAATTCTCGCGCAGACTTTATTGTCAGTGTCGAAGAGTCCTTATGTGCTCTCATCGTTAAAGCCAGTAAGATTTTTGTAGCCTTAGATTAGTTGACTCGTGGTTTTCTTTTCTCATTGGATATGAGTTCAAGCCGTTGAAGTAGGCTTTCATAGATGAGATTACGAAGTTCTGGAATCACTTTCGTTTCTTCACCCTGAATGATTTCTTTCTTGCTGATATATATACCACCATAGGGTTGAAGACCAGATTCGCACTACGTATTCCAAATGCTGGATGTTGCCGAAATAGTGCCTAAATAGGAGGCAGTAGTTGTCCATTGACTTGTGTTATTGTCCTTTGCTATGAAACCAAGAATTTAAATCGCATTCTTACTGCTTTTTCTAATTACTTTACATGCTTAGATCTTTGGTGACTGTGATGGAAAGATTTCTTAAGTGGTTTCAGCTTCATTGGAACTATCATTTGACGTATACGCGGTAGAGCCTATAATTAGTGGGCATTACTGAGTACTAGCTGTTGAAGCTCATTTGACAGGTTTCAATCCATTGGAGAAGTTGATTCAAGTCGGTTTGAAGGAAAATTCTGTTTCACTTTGTAAACGCTTTATGACAGAATTCCATCCCATCTGCGAACTTGTTAATTTTACTGATAATTTTATAGTCAAATTCAATTATGCTAAAACTGAAAAGGAGCTGCCGAAAAGGCTGCTTTGAGAGACGCGTGTTACTTTTGTCCAGTCAAAATCGTTCATGAATCGTTACACTGCGGATACTATCAGTGAGCCTGCTTCATAACCACCGTGAATAAAATCGTTGAATACAATAATGGGCTTCCAGTCTGGCTTCTAAGCCTATCTTGGGGATTTAAGCCTATCTCTCTGAAAATTATGATACATGACGTCTACAGCTTCTGTAATGTAGTAAATTTGATAGATTTTTCCAAATAATTTGAGGAGGCTGGTGAGGCAGCTACGTTTTCCTCTGAACCCGAGCTGAGTATTTGCAATCGAATTTTAGATTTGGAAATGTTTTGCTATTCGGGCTTTGAGCAATCTTTACATCGCTTTATTGATGACTGTCGTCAAGTTGATTGGTCGATATATATAGGATTCTAGCTGGTTTTCTTTTTAACTTGGGGTGACGTTCGCCTGCTTTCAATCTGTGAAGACGAGCTCTGTTAACAAGTACCGATAATTTTTCCTCTGTTTTTACAATCGAGAAAAAATGCGCTCAGCTTTGAAATGCGGTCTAGATAAACTCTAGACCGACTAAAAAAATATTCGTGAAATACTCGTAAATATTGAAGCTACTGCAACGAGTTCAAGAGGGGTATGCGACGAGAGTTGAGAAATGCACACTATTGTATTGTTATGAAAAAAATTGCGTTGCCACAAATCTAAAGTTTCATATCACTAATTTACTACTTTCATACTTGTAATAAATTATTACATTAAACCCAATTTGAAATGACATGTACAAGAGGATTATGCAGATTTGAGTAAATTTGATTTTTAGGAATAAAATTGTTGATCATAATTAAAGTTTCCGTGAGTAGGAATCGCATAATTAAGAAGGTCATGATGTATTCATAGCTATGTATTTGAAAAGTTATTTTACAACGTCTAATTGTAAATTTAACTCACAAACATAAAATTTCTGGCCCCAGGATTCGAAAAAGTCAGAAATATTCACACGTAGATGCAAATCAGAATTTGTCATTTCATTCCAGGTGAACGACCTTCATTCTGGGATTTCTACGCTGGTCTTTGGAGAAATAATCTTTTTACAAGGCAAATTTGTCAGTGGATGTCAAGCTGAATAATTTTTCTAATTGGATGGATATATTATTTTTTATTGTTCCATGTCGTAGTCGACTTGAAAATTAGCAAACGTAAAATCTTCAAAATTTCCAAAGAACATAATAGAAATATTTTAAGGGATAGGATATATTTTAGTGACTGGATAATAAAAACTATCGTCCCAATATACAGAAATTTTGTGATTGAATGAAGGCAGAGAACAATTAAGCACAAGTTTCTCACACAAATGATTAAAATGTAAAGGTTCTTTCCAAAAACATTGCGGAACTCGATGGAAGCTTCCTATTCATTTGAACTTGAAATTTCTCAAATAAAAATGCAAAGGTCAAAGTCAACACTGCCGTATTTATCCACAAAGACAATGGAGACACCCAAGGAAAAACTCTGTCCGCAAGTTAGAAATAAATTCAACTTCCCATTTACATTTCCTTGGAGGAAAGTCTTAATGAATGGGTTCACAATCAAAAAATTTAATTTACTATTCAGGTTTTATTTTACCAGAAATTTTTTTTATTTCAGAGGAAGTCTTGGTGATCAGAAAGTTTACGAAGCAAATAAAAAGTCCCCTTATGCACGCGTAAGCAATTTAAGGACTTTCTGCAGAGGAGCAAGGTCGACTGTTGGCTCAAATGAGAGGGTACACAGCGAATGCCGCCGCATCCGCATACGCTGCCTCCGTGTCTAAATGAACGAGACTAATCAGAGTGGCCATCTAGCGCTATAACCAGACAGGGCTTCTTTGCAGAATAAGGAGTGATTTCCGCAGTCCAATTGAAGAGAGAACAAAATTGGTTTTAATGTCCCCTTACCGCTTTCTGAGACTCAGCTGTCAAGGTGATCTCTGTTCTGGGATATTGAACACAGGAAACCGTGAACTTTATATGTTTACTCGCTCACTTTGGATGTTTTGTTAACGAGGATGTGAATTTTTATCGCAAATGACAGCTAGGTTTGTGTCCTTGGAATGCAATTCATCTCTTTTAGAAGGATAAATTAATGTATTGCACATCACGCAATGAAGAGCATTGTAATTCTCTCTTTTATAAAGAATCTGAACTGTAAACATCAAGTACCTGAATGATAGGAGTAAAGTAAATTGCTAACTTCACTTTTCATTTGCTGTAATATGCAACTGATTTAATGTGCAGAATTAGAATCAGTCGTAGGGACTTTGTTTGAAGGAACGTGCAGAGACGCAGTTTATGGGCTTGTAGTGTTTTGAACATTTAGCAGGCAATGCATTACTGATTGGTGTATATTGCTAGGAAATCTCTGGTGATGAAAGAAAAACCAATGCATGTATGAACATTTTAATGAGATGCGCTTCGGAAATTGAAATTCTATTTATGGTTAATGTGGAAATGAAAGAACGGCTGCCTGGAAATATGAAGAAAGCCAGCAAAAAAAGGTGCTCCCAATGAGCACGAATTACAGTAACATCCTTTCATTCATGGGTAAATTATGTTGAACATAAGCTCTTAATCTTACACACATATACAGACACAAAATTACGACATTATGTAGAGGCAACAACTAATTTGACACAACTAACGTCATCATTAGTAGAGATGATGTTTGCGAGAGAGGATGAAAAGAAGTGTAAAATTCTAAGATTTTGTTTACTATTTACTGGACTATGGGTTGGAAACGGGTATTTTGAAATAGATACTTAGAATTATCATAATGAATTCTAATAGGTGACTGAGATAGAGGCAAATGTGCGGTCGGCATGATGAATGTGCGGCCAAAATTTTGAACAACATCCAACACACATTTCAGACAAGAAATTTTGTTTCGAAGTGTTTGGAAGAATACCTCTGGAGTGGATACGTTCATTTGTACTAGTGAGATTGCTGCATATACTATTTCATTGGTATTACTAAACTACAGCGGTTTATCACACACAGCCAACATTTAGGAATTTTTCATTGAATTTATTCACATCTTTATCCCGATCAGTAATTAGAGGTCATTGAAAGTATTTTAATCTTCCTTGGAAAATATCCCTATTTTTGTACGTTTGTTCTGGGAAAAGTATATATGATCTTACAATTTTAGAATCATTTTCTCCCCTTCCTTTATGAATCTAATTTTTAATGAAGAAGGTAGCTGTCAAATCAATTATTGCTGTATCTAGGGGCGTAATTCTGCGAGCGTGTGTGAACTTGATTGTAAGTTTGTATCTGTTTTAATTCATTCATGACTCTAAAGAAATTGCTTTTTTCAGACTCTTTAGAGACATTTGCACTCTATTTGTTGTATTTTTTTCATGAGTCTAGCTGGCTGTTTTTTGTACTTCACCACTGACGATAGAATTTCAAATTTCGAAACGCTCTCCGTTAAAACTTTCATTTATATCTACGTAGTTCTTCATTTCATCATGTACCAAAAAGCAATTCTAACACCATCATTGTATTGAGTGGATCGCAAGTTAAGCTGAAAATATGGGGTGAGGAGTTATTCAATAACTACTTAGGGACCATTGTACAGTTGCCCGTATAATCGAAAAAAATTTCCACAGACTTGTAGGAATTTATTCCTGCTCATAAGAGTAGTCAAAAACCCCAAGTTAAAATATTTTCTATGCGGCTAAAGTATTTACCTTAAAATTCGAGAAATCTTGTTTGAGAAGGTTATCTCTGTAGTTCACTAAGCGAAGAATTCCAATCGCATTTTGAAAAAGAGCACGTCAGAATAAACAAAACTCGATGGCACATCGTTAAATTCAGGCTTTTCTCCCACAACGACACTGCGCGATTATTGCACGTATTTTGAATATTATTTATTTAATGTTACACGTATTATTATTGTGACTACTTCTAACTTCAACTTAACAATTAGGCACTAAGTGCCCACGAATACTGTTAACTGCTATACAACGCGAGGTTGAAGATCTCCTACGAGCGAAACGTTCAGCTTTTTCATGTCAACAAACAAAAGAAAATACATTCAGTGAAAATCGCAGTGGGAAAATGATTTAATTTGTGCTGCTCTTATGTTAGAAGAAGAACATATGAACACAAGTTCTGCCCCATCCATGATGGTAACAGACCAAGCACCATTGGATTTCACTTTCGTTCACTATATTTTAGTCTGACTGTTGATTTTTTTCTGAAAAATATCAAGTGAAAATGTCAATAAATGACTACCTAAGCTCAAAATTTTATTTATAAGTTTCAAAATTGGTACCAAGCTACAATGGTATATGATTTTTGCCGGCTGCTAGCTCTACCAAGCATAAATTTTGATAATTTTAAATATTGATAACCGTATGCAAACTATTCGGCAACCGTCTTTTTGATTTTGCAAAAAGGGTCTCGTTGACTAATGTCAACGAGATGAAAAATGACTACACTGAGCAATCATTGAAGAACGTACTTAAGTTCGCCTGAACTGACCAGTGCATAATTGATTGACTTGAGCTTAGGTGAACATGAAAGTGCGTCAAGTTAACTGACAAAGCTAGCTAAGCGCTTGAGTATGAGTCATATATTCAGTAAGTGGCACGCAATGGTTAGGTTAGCAAGAGGTTGGATTAACCATTTCAAGCATTGTGGTACTAAACATGAACCACCATTGAGTGTAAGTAATGAGCTCACTCGTAAGATTCTCTTTACAAATCGCATTCAAAAAGCAAACGTTTGATAACGGTTAATTGAAATTTATCGTCCACGAAAACGTACAGGCTAAAGGAAAGTGGTTCTAGATGTAACATTATGTTAGGATTAAACTCAAGGTGACTTAATATCCTTTGGCGAAAATAACCGATTTTGACGGTATTTGCGACGGTTGCATGTTGGAGGCAGTAACATGGGGCCGAGTCATATGCGATGTAGGCCAGTGCTTTGTGGTTGAAATACGACTGTGTCGTTAAAGGATAACCACGAGCAATAAAGCGGCAAATAAAAACATGAAACTGCTTTTAAAACCATATTTTCTTGTTGAAAATGTCGAACAGCAGATGATGGGCCGCACGTGTAGAGTAGAGAGGCCTGGTGAAGAAAGAGCAGCTGTTGCAACCAGAGGTCACGCTGCAACGGATGCAAAAGGCTGTCTATCGTTTACGTCCTTCAGAGCAGAAGTAGCTAGTTCTTGAGAGTTTTATACGATTTTTATGGTGCTGAAAGGAGTCAGAGTCAGAGTATGTCGAATTTTATGCAAACAAGTAATCTTACAGGATTTCGCGTGAATATCCAAGCATCTTGCTTTTAACCGCAAGATAAAATGAAAACAAAACTGAGCTCTATTGCACGCTAGCAAGAAGACCCCAGCCTTTAGATGAAAATAAATAGTCTGGAAAAGTGAGTGATAAGCTTGTCAGCGTGCTCTAGGGACTAAATCCTGCTCAAACTTCATCAAGTCACTTTGTGATCGCCGCTTCATTACAAGCGTGGTGTAATACATTAATGGCAGTAGCGTAACCAGCAACATTACATAGTGTGCAATTTGGAAGTAAATTTATTCCGTCGCTGATTATTATTCTTAATGTTTTACCGTCTTACTTTCAATAAGAAAGACGAATTCAATGCAACGCTATTTCCACATATGCTTCATCAATCAATGTTATGATGACCTCGATATGATAGAACGATGGTGTCTTTATTAATGCATTCTTCCGTTAATAATTTCATTTATTTATCAAAAACCTGAACAAATTTTTTAGGCTAATGATACAAGTGCGCTGACGCACCAGAACTGAAGTGAATCACCAAGATCGCTGTCATTTCTCAGTGTGTTCTTTCAATATTAAATTATCAGTGTCTATTTGTGTTCATTTGTACAAAGCAAAATCTATGTTGTATTTGTCGTCACTGTGTAGCATAAAGCCAAATGCAATTTAAAACAATTCATCACTGTAGGCGAAAGCATGACTTCAATACAAAACTTTTTACCAATGAGTGACGGTGGTAAACAAGAGTGTGAAATAAAACACGCGAGGAACAACTCTCACAAATATAATATAATTTACACGAAAGATGAAATTAAAAAATCGTAGACTTATTGTATTTTATTATATTGAAGTGGTATTAATTTACCAAACGGTTATTTCTAAACAAACATCGTTCATGACTCGAAATATCTTTCACAGAAAATAATCGAACCAAGCTGAGGCTGAAGTTTCAATGCTTAAGAGTTGAAATAATTTCAAATAAAAGTGAGAATCAGAATAAATGACCCACCATAGAAAGACTTCCAGTTTTGGTAAATAAAATCCTGGATTCTAGTTCTGAAATTTTTTAAGGTGTACCAAAAATAAATAATAAAAGAAGCGATCTTCAAGGAGCGACAGTAATTATTTAAGCCCATCGAAAAATCAACAATTTGAACATGAATTGGTCAAGGTTATGAATGACGAAGAATGTTAAGCAAAAGCTTATTAAGAAAATAAATACGTGTATAGGACAAAGTAATTGGATAGCATATAGAAGGAGGTAAAATTTTATTTGTAGGTTGGTCCGCTTTAGGGTTACTCGTTTCCAATGTGGGATTGACAAATAACGATCAAGATAAAAATTCCAGAGAACTCACAGCCATTCCTCATGCAGAACAGTCTCGATTTCTGGTAGTGCGGGCATTATTAAGGAAATAGGGCACTTACTTTGTTCCCTGAAGTACAAAATGAAAACGTAATGTTGATGAAATAGTGGGACTCGAGACACGTACGTCCTGCTTCACTAGATGTTCTTCTTCATCCCCACGCTCATCTTACCATGTTAGAACGCAGCTTAAATGAGGACATAAAACAGAGATAGTAGCATTTTGGAAAAGAAGAAGCACTTCAAAAAAACAAATGTGAAGCGTAGGGTGTAGATGATCAGTGAGAATACTCCCACAATGCTGGCTTGTGATCTCAAAAGATCCGATCACTCAACACCTCCAAGTATCCAGATAAGAATCATTGAGTCGACATGAAATGCTTCGGCTGGTGTGTGCTGTATGAACACACCTCCGATGGTATGAAATAATGCCAATGATTATAATTATCCATCAGATCAGATTGCCTATTCTCATTGCTCTTGATATCGCAGTCGTCGCCTCACAGTCTTCCACGGCGACACTTCCAGCTTTGGGATGGCTGATCTGGCATGAATGATTGCAGAATGTCGAATAGTTTTCGCTGCTACGGGGTTCTGGAGATGGGTGTTCATTTCCAAGGTTTTCTGCGGCTGCGCAGTAAAGTTTTGAGTTGATAATCCTTTTCAGCATTCTTCCACCACCGTCGGTTAACGTAGAGTTTCGCTCACTGTTTTATCATATTTCGCAAAATATACGTTTCCAGTTTTGCGTTTGCTGTCATAATCTTTAACATTAATCCTTGGAACTATAGCTCACAGGGGTAATCATTAAAGGTCTTTGCTTCATGGCCAGGTTTGCCATAATGATACTTTGCTGGGAATAGAATTTTCTTATAGAACTCTAAAATTGGCAGTTCCTCAACGGGCATCTTCCTTTTCCTCGCTTCTAGGTGGCAGACAATAGTAATATGTGGTGAAACAATGTTGGACTGTCGAAATGCAAGATATTTTAAAATGAGGATCTTCTGTTATTTTCGCTATACTGTACTAGCAGCGCTTTGCTGAACGAGGTAGTTTCAACCCACAATACATCTCTCGTATACAACTTGCGGCCGAAAAATTCCCGCACAAGGCTTAATAATTTTTTAGCTTACTTAGTCACTAATGGCCTCACCCGCTTCAAAGTAGTCTTCTTGCGAATCGATTCAAGGAATGCATCGTTTTCCATGCATGGTAAGTTAAAAAAATTATTTCTCTAGAGGCACCTCCTGCATCTTTTCTGAATACCTTCGACAGAGTCAAAACGGTAACTTTTTTTATTGATTTTAATTTTCAGTCACACGTTATTTCTGACTAGAGAGGAAGGATAAGAACCGAATTTCGCAGAACTATGACGCATACTTGAATGTTCAGTTAGAATTGTTTGGCAGCTTTCATATCTTATAACGAAACTTGCACACAAATCATGACGGTCTGACGGCTTGCTTCGTGAATAAGTTGGCGAATTTTTTGTTCATTTTTATCAGTTTTGCTCGTAGATGGACTGTTCTGATCGATAATCATCAAGTAAAGTTCTATTGGTTTTGAAACGAACGTACCACGTAGAAACATGTGTTCTGTTAAGGGCTAGGGTTCGTTCTTAAAAAGCTTCTTGAAGCTTTAGTAAAGTTTCAGCAGGCGAGTTTTCCAGGCGTAAAACAAAACTGCCCGCAAATTCGTTTCTCGACTTTATCAGTTATTATGAAATTCCCAAATGAACGTAAACACATCGCTACAAAATACAACTCGAAAGCCGAACACATTTTACAATGGGACGAAACTCAGAGCACAAACTCGGTAGATACACTCCGTATCAAAAGTTTATGAAGAGATGAAAAACTAAAAATACTGTTTTCCATGGATGGATTGCCACAGTTTTCTAGCTCAAGTTTACCGACAAGTAAAGATGCTTAAAAGATGAAAAAGAAAAAATTCTGTTAAATCAAATTGATTAAAAAATCACACTTTAAATAACTGAGGTGCTTGCCAGCTGATCAAAAATTGACCACCAATTAATCAAAAAGTAGAAAAACCCTTTACAACGAAGTTGAAGTTAACTAAATAAAGATTTAGCAATCAGTCATGCCACTATTCTGGTTGATAACTTCAAAGATTATTGGTGGTAAGCTTGAAATGAGTACTTCCATTGGGTTAAGGGGAGATACATAATTCCTTGTGACGAAGGTGGCATCAGGAATATCATTTAATGTCTCAAATTGTCATCCACTTTAGTAGACATTCATTATCATCCATCCCTAAACTTTCTCTGATGGATTCAACTTATAAAACAGGCTGGATCACGGGAAGGAGGGTCGCTATTCCACTGAAAGAGTCTTAATCAGGCGGGCAGACATTAATTATCACCAATCTTATTAGTCTTTTACTTAAAACGGCGACTAAAACTGGCCCCCGGCTCACCATTTCGGAGGGAGGGGGGGGAAGAGGGGGGGCCCTCCACCTGACTGCGCTACTGGATTAGACGATACGAAAAAACTTGGTTCTGCAGCATAACGATCTGGTGTTTACAGAAAAGGATAATTTTCTGGCCTTGCTCATAGTGGCATCTTTTCACAATTAGTGACCACTTTTCACTGAGGTGAAATTCATAAATTTTTTTACAAATAGATCATTGTCTTATGCAATCTGGTCTCACATTTTTTCATCAGCTGGCATGCAGTTCAGTTATAATAACGTAATTTTCTAATAGAATTTCTCAGGCAAAAATTTTTTGTCTACTTCATCGTTTATCTTTACAAATGAGCACAATTTGTTTAGAAAACTCTCCTATCTATGCAAAATAATGCTTATTCAGTTTTTAGATGAGTCTAAACAAATTGAAAGAAATATATAACGCAATCAGATCCGACACGCCACAGTACAAGGAAGACAAGTAATGCCATTCGAAAGTAGTGTTAGTTACATTTTGAAATCGTAACAGGCAGCTGTGAGGTCACCTACGTAAAACCCAATTAGCACACTGTGGGATCTTATCAATTGTTTAGACTTAGGTCAATGGAGAGTATTTTAAGCAAGAATGCAGTTTTCATGTATAGGCAAAATACTTTAAATTTATTATGAAGAAGTATAGAAGTTAGTTTAAGGCTCGGTTTCAACTGCAAAGATGTTTTCATAAAACGAATAGAAGAGACCAATTTGCATAGATTTGGAAAAACGTGTAATTTACGTACAGCGTGTGCTCCCACACAGGATACCATGCGCATAGAGACAGCAAGCTAGAAAGAAAAGAAAAATAAGAAATAGCGGAGAAGGTTTGAGAAGTGAAAGAAGCAAACGGCACGAAAGATAGAAGTCCCGAAGGCTTAATTTACAGCTGAGGCAACCTAACAGTTGCTCCCCTGGAGGCACCAGCCCATAAATGTAACGTAGGATAGACAAACCTAACTAATCTAAACCTATTGCCTATCCTATGTCCTCTGTGGAGTCTTTTCTTGAAGGCAAAGTTAAGTAAATTATTGAAAAAAGCATTTTAGTTGGCCGATGATTTAGTAGCAACTGAATATGGGTCATTTTACGGAACAATTCTTTCCCAAAAATATTTCGAGATCAGGATAGGTCTTTGCCTTATATTGCTGTTATTGTCAATCATCTATATTTGCTCTTCATTAAAATGTTCCATCATGAACAACATATTTTGATGAAACATACTTTGAGAAAATGTTCGAACCCTAACGTTTTAGTTTACTAACATTTCTATTTCAAAAGTATTCATATTCCCAAGGCTATTAAAATCTGCGACCTAGGAAGTTATGACTGTGTTACTGCGCTGATCTCGCATGTCTGGGATCCCCGCAGCCAAATGGAGTCAATGACATCCCCTGTCACGCGAGGCGCCAGTGATATCCGGATTGCAGAAAGATGGTCATGCTACACCTCATTTTATTTTTATTTGCACTCATTTGATACGAAAAATATCACAGCATGTCTGAAATTTTCCAACGCTTCCTTATCATCGTTGCATTAACGCAATAAGAAATTAAAGGGATGGAGATATTTGAACGTGTCTACATTTGATGACAATCGAAGGCTCTCTTGGGATAATTGATGATCATCGCTCACTTTCTGACATTCAACCGACGATAATTTTCAGAGAACCCAATATTGCCCTTTCAATTTATGACAAAAGGCGCGAAATCTACAACTACTTCCACTACGTAGAGTGATGTCACGATTGCTATGAACAGGCATTGACTTGACACTCTACTTAACCTGGGGTTCGATGAAAATCAAAGCGAAAGACACTTATAGCAGACCTTTCTCTAGTCGTCCGCAAAAGACGCGGAATGAAGTTTGTTTTACCTGGAAATTATATATCGGTAAATGTAAATACACTACAACTCCTGAAAATGGAGCGAACTCTCAGTGGGACTTCGTATAAATGTTCATCCTCAAGCGTGACCACTCTAACTGGAACATCATAACAAAAATTTTGCGTTAATTATTTTGAAGATGCGTTGCATTGCAATACCCTTTCTCCGCTCCTTCAATTGTGATATTTCTTTTACTTCATGGAATATGGTTAAACATTAGTACGCATAATATTGTCAATATATTCGTAATCATGGCATCGAATTCAAAACGACAAGAAGTAAGTTTTGAAAAATGTTAACTAAAAGGCGCAAAGTAAAAAGAAAATTTGGCTAGATAAACGTTGAATTCTGGAAAAAAGGGACAAAAGCATAAATACAAGTATTCTATTGGGCGAGTTTAAGATTGAAAGTACTACTCGCTTCAACATCAGAAAGTAGGAAGATAAAGTATTGGAAACTATGCTATCATTTTTGGTTAAAATGAAAACGATAATTTTACTGTTAATCACCCAAAATATGATAATATGTTTTGTATACATACACAGTTTGAAAAAATTAATTGTTAGACGTCGAAAATTTCTTATTTTGAGTCTGCACTAGTTTCTTCCTCAAATTCTAAGACCTGCAACATGGCGAGTCTTACAGTTTCAGGAGTTCTAAGGTAATAAATAAAAAACCTATCTGGTTTTCAAAATACAACTGTATTGAAACGTAGAAGTATATTATCGCTTCGGTTAACAATTAAGGAACAATGTGGAAATACAACTATTTGCTATAGTTTATAACAAGCATTCACAGTTTTGCAAAAAATTTTAATCTAGCTTAATTCTTCCGATATTTATTCAGGTATTCTCACAAGTAATCTCGGTTTCAGGGATTTCTCTCCGAAAAACACTCTGACACATCTCACTCAGTCGTGATCTTGATTCTGGATACACAAGAACATTATGCGTCTCGAAACTTGTTTCAGCCATCACCTATCCTCCGGTTAGGATGTTTTAGGAGATTAACGGTTTTAGGTTTTGTGTCTCATAAGATTGTGAGTCCAATAATCACCAATGATTTTTGACTTCTGAACGATATTTGCCATCACAAAGACTAACCTTCCTTATTGTGCAGCAAAGGGTTTAGTTGTTTTCTTCAAGAGGTAAAACTTCCCACTTTGATGCTTTAGTTTTTGGCAATTAACAAGCTACAACATCGTTAGTCAGCTTATGCAACTTTTTTCAATAAAGGTTTTGGAAATTTTCAAACTTGTCGGAAATTTGTAAAAAAAATGTGTCAGTGAATTTTTACCCTTGCAGATTCATACTTATTTGCATTTCGATTGAAAATACGGCTAGTTTCATTCAAATCCATGCGTGATATGAAAATCAATCAATTATTGTTTTAATTGTTGTTATTGTCCCATGCGTATCATAAGCGTCCGCAACATTACACTGTAGACTATGAAGAGTGAAACACCAGCGTATGAGAGTTAAAAAGAATGGTTAAATGAATGAAAACATTTGGGATCTTTTCCAAATAAGCCCCGCCACTATCTGCAACACATAAGTTCACCCACTCGTAACTTTTGAAACAATGCACCCATCGACTTCAAAATGTAATTGGGACGAAAGATTAAAACATTCTTTCGTTTAAGAGTATTTTGAAGTCGATAGGTGCTTTATTTCGAAAGTTACAAGTGGGTGAACTTATGTGTTGCATTAGTGGCGAGGCTTATCTGGATAAGATCCAATATTTAAACGTGTATTCATTTGATGGTAATCGCAAATTCTCTCTCGGTCATCATAGTAATTCTTGTAATCCAACCAAAGTGATTGAAAAACAGTTTAAACCCTAATATATCGATTCACATAATTTGCTTGCTTTCGCCTTAAATGGGTGTATTAGTTTCCAGTCTCAATTCAGGAGTTCTCAGATATTTCTGTGTTCTCGTCCGGCTGGCAAAACTATCATTTTAACATCCCAGTTAAAATGAAAATTTTAACTGGGATGATAATTGAGCGTGATAATTGAACGTTCATGCTTCGCTCATTTCCAGTAATCCGCAGGTACCTTACAGCAGTGAGAGCGAGGCTGCCACTCCAGCTCCAGCCTTGAGACTCTAGAATCCATTTAATCGGATGTCAAAATCTATCAACATGCTCAGTTCGTTAATAGTTTAAACGCTTCAAATGTTCCATGCGAGTATCTCCATTCTGTATAGGGTGTTTTTTTTTGTGCGGACAAATTTCAACCATTGGTTTAACAACTCAAAATAAATCGATTTGCACGATTGATAAAATGCCAAAAACTCCTTAGTTTTCGAGTTATGAGGACTTGAAGAAACTAAGGA